>JAODOY010014217.1:8294-27304 GCA_025399855.1 Forbesichthys papilliferus | reverse complement strand
AAGTTGAGGAAGTTGTGCAAACTCTTGTCTTTTCTATTGTTTTGAGACTGTGTAGTCTTCAACTCTATTACAGTTTAATACTTCTCAACACTGGCTGTTTGGTGTTGCTTTCACGGAGAAAGACTGTCAGCTACACATGTAGCCTAGGTCCGTTTATGTGATGGCATCATGTACTGATTCTTAGCAGTTGTATCAAACTTAAGCTTGATCTGCAGATTCAGAAATGCTTGGGAAATTTTAGCTTGTGTGGAGCTACCCCACTACTTGATAAATGAAAGAGCTTCGCTACTGAAAAGCTATTTGATTCAGAAAACAACATCACCACGGCCGTGCTACTACTACTAAACGTAGTTTAACTAGTAGCGTCGGTGACATAGGTATATAGCTTCTTCTTCGTTTTAGGTAACCTAGACTAGGGGCGGTAGAAGTAGCTCCAAACACACCCCTATAACCAATCCGGCTGTGGCCTGAGGTAGGACCGCCTACCTTCTTAACATTTACGGCCACGGAAATACGTAAATAAATAAAACAAGGAAATGTGGAAATGCGGAAATAAATAAATACAGAAATGTTGAAATACAGAAATAAAAAAATAAATGAATACATAACATAATGTATAAATAAATACATTTAAGAATAAATAAATGTACTGTATGTAAAAATAATTAAAAAAATAAATGTAGAAAAAGGCTATTTCTGTATTTTTACATGTATTTATTATTTATTTGTGCAAATAAATCATAAATACATGTAAAAAATACAGAAATAGCCTTTTTTAATACAAAAATGTAATTATTTTTTCAATTATTTGTATATTTATACTTTCATTTATTTATTTATACTTTTATATATTTATTTATTTATGTATTTATTTTTTATAATGGAGGAGGACATTTTTTATTGCACATGCAAGCCTACTTTCTTATGGAGAGATATGTCTCAAAATTATTTGTTATATATATGAAATATTTGTAAATACCGTGACGCAACAATTTTCTACAAAATATATGAATGTAATTTATATCCACAAACACAAATGTCCTTACCTTTACGTTGCAAGTTAGCATTAATATAAATGTGCCATGATTTGTAGAAATAATTTGTCATTTATAGACATACTTTATACTTTGTGTGTGCATTTATCATGAAATTTAAGTTGCAAATCTTATTGTGTGATGTGTTGAATCTGCATTTGTGAATCGCTTGATACATGCATTCATTTTTTCTTTCGATTACGTAATTTTGGCTACGTAAACCTTAATGCTCAATTCCGATTTATTGCTCAAATCCGATGTTTTTTGTTTTGCTGTTCACATTACCTGTTAAATGTGGCACGTATCAGTTTCTAGTGTGAACTGCTCACGGTTCCGAATTGACCCACATGCGCAAACAAACAAGAAGTTACATGCAGCGCAGCGCGCTGTGTCGAATGTAGGAAAGTAAACCTTGACTGGCAGACTGAAACTCAGCCTACGGTCATTTTAATTTGACGTGAGGTGAAAGCCAGTGAATTTGTACAGAAGAAAGCCAAAGAGCCGACTGCTGTAGGCTACTAACGCCTGTTAAACACTCATGATAAATGCACACACAAAGTATTTTTAAAATTACAAACGAAATATTTATTTATTCTGAATCGATAATTATCAGGCTCTTGTGTAAACTTGTAATATGTACCAAAAAAAAAAAAAAAAAATGCCCCTGGGTACATGCCCAGATTGCCCATATGGTAGATCCGGCCTTGCATGCAGGGCTATTATATTTTCTCCTGTAGCCTATCATTAAGTGGGCGCCAGGGGGCGCCATTTCTCAAATTTTGAAACATGCGTATAGCCTATGTAGTCTACTGTAGTCTGTGCGGTATATATCCATCCATCTTCATCATCCAAGACATTACCTCCACATCCAAAGCTTTTAGCATTATATAGCGGTATATATATAAATATATATATAAATATAGGCCTAGTATCACATCTTTGAGCATTCTGCTGTGTGTGCTTAATAATATGGAGGACACATTTAGGATAGGCAGGCTAATTTAATTTCGACGTGATAGAGGTTTTTCAGTCCTTTTATTTTTTTTACAGTGCCAGCAGACTAAATCATATATATCCTCTTGTGGGATTTTATGTTTGTGGCATTGTCTTTGTAGGACTGTCCTCTTGACTAATAACCCCCATCAGATAGTTTTTTTTTACTATAATAATAATAATAATAATAATAATAATATATAATAATAATAATATATTATTATTATTATTATTATTATTATTATTATTATTGTTGTTATTATTATTAGGCTGCCTACTATTATTAAATAGTGCATGATTTAGCCTATGTAGACACATTTCTTTCAGACAGACGTGCGTGACGTCACTGCTTGGCACAGATGCGCATTGATGTGCTTCCAGCTGTGTGTGGGTAATCGTGCAGTCTGGACCATGAGTCTGGACGAGTGTAAAGTGTCCTACCCTGACACTCCCGGGACGTCTATGACCTCGTCACATTCTTTATTAGACCGGATTCGCCAATTAGCTGCAAATCATCCAGGCTCTTGCACCCTTTTAAAGAGTGGCTGTCCAAGCCTAAGTCCATTCAGCAGGATATAGCTGTGTAGAGGTAGACCGACGTTAACTGGCAGCACTATTACTTTATGGTGATTTCATTCTATTTATTTAGCCTTTCTATTCAAATGTATTAGTCTCTAGCCTACTGTATGCAACTGTTTTTCTCAGAATATCTCTTATTTCGTTTTGTTTAGGTTTTGAGGTGAAAAGTGAATATTTTAAGGATGTTTTCAGCTCTATTTAACACTATTATTCTGCTGGCTGTTGCCTTGCCATTGTGTTCCACACAGCGTGAGTATTATGAGGACTGTTTATGTAGGCTACTGTACATTAATTATGTTTACTTACCGGGCTAACATTTAGCGTACTGAATGGTACCAACATTACTATGGTTAGAAGTTACTAATTTGAAGCTATGTAATTAATTATTAACCAGAAATCGACCCTTCATGTTTTATCACACAAGCTGTCATGTTGCACACATTGTGTGTGTGTGTGTGCATGTGTGTGTGTGTTCATTGTATTTATACATAGTACTGTATTTGACCAATCAGGTGTCCTTGTCATGTAATATAGTGAGCCAAAATGACAGTACATAATCTATAATTATGTGTGTGTGTTTCACAGCAAGTTGCAGAGGCCGGTGTGGTGCTGAGTACTACAGAGGTTCCATATGTCAGTGTGATTATGAGTGCCTGGTTCATGAGGAATGCTGCAAAGACTATGAAAGCCAGTGCACTACAAGTAAGGCCTTGCTTTATTCTGATGATCTGATTCTGATCTTACATACTGTAGTGCATATTATTATATATTGTATAATACATAATACTACTGTAACAGTGGGACAAAATACAACAGGACTAGCCCCTGTGTGTGTGTGTGTGTGTGTGTGTGTGTGTGTGTGTGTGTGTGTGTGTCACAGAGAAGTCATGTAAAGGGCGTTGTGGAGAGACCTTCAGGAGAGGCAGGGTGTGTAGCTGTGATGGTGAATGTACCAAGTACAAGCAGTGCTGTCCAGACTACCAAGGTTTCTGCCCAACAGAAGGCAAGCACTGTCAACGGCCTCTAGCATGTTACCGATCTTTGACCATGCTAATATTTTAGATTAACTGTTGTTCCACTTAGTTAATGTATGCCCACCTAAAAGAAAATGTCAATTATTACTTGGAAATTATACATTGAAATTATAACATTGATAGTTTTACATAGTCATAGGAGTTTGACTAACATTTTAATTTTAAATACAAATAAATTAATTACAATTCTGCTTGGAGTCAATGTTAAAGTTATTCTCATAAATATTGCAGTTAAATTACATTACATTATACTGTTGCATGTCAAAGTGCATGCTACTCGTTTATACAAGGTTTAAGATTAGATTTTGATTTATATGCAAAGTATTCTAATAATGTGACAGCCTTGGATGTCATACATGGGTAGCCTATATGGCGTCACTGTTAAGATTCAGTATGTATCTTATAGTATACTGTAGCCATAGTGTTCTGCATGTCCACCAGCATGTACTAAGGATGCATGCAGTAATCTGTGCATCAAGTCAAGGTTGACTGAATGTGTCTTGGTAATTTACCACAGAAACAACCAATGGCCCAGACAGCACAGCAGCACCGACGCAGCCTAGCTCTTGTGATAATGTAAACAATAACAAACCCAAAGGTATAGTTTACATAGCAAATGTTTTACTTTTGACGCTTATTTTACAATCTGTTATAGAAAGCTTCAGGATATCCTATTTTACCATTCTCATAGGTTTCCACACAAATGTCCCTGTAATATCCCTGTAATGTCCCTACAGATCCTTCTTCCACCAAACCATTTGAGGAGGAAAATGTGACCCCTTTTATTGAAGAAGACAATTCAGGTAATTGATCTCAGATTATGAAGAATGATTTATTTAGATTTTTATGAACCATATTTACCAACTCCAGGAGCAGAACCCATCTCATTAGGATATGTGTCACTGTAACTATGGTTCTGATGCTCAATCTGCCTCACCAGAGTTCAACAAACACACTTGATACAAAGTATTGGTGACAAGGAAATGTTATTGTTAATGTGTGATTAATGTTGGAATGAGGGTTGGAATCATCTGAGTGGTTGGGAGGAAGTAGAGCCATTTTAAATTCATGAAATGCATATAGGAATTTTGTCAATATCAATATTGACACCAGCATCTCATCAGAGTTCAGTCCTATTATTCTAATAGTTAACTATAACTAACTTTAATTACTTTACAGAAAGTATATCTTTTTTTTAAATACAAATCTAAGAAACACCATCTAAGATATTTTTACATATATAAACCATTTTAGCTTCCACTTCTAAACATATACAGTATAGATATAGTATTTTGTATCCTTCTTCAGCTCTTAACCAATAGAGCCGTTTGAACAATGGGGTTTTGCGTGGTAATTCACAGAGGCTGTGTACGACCAGATATTTACACACCTCCCTGATGACCCTTATGCTGAGAGTGGCCAGGATGAGCCAGTGACCCAGCCCAAACCAGAGGGCACCAATGGAAGTCTTCCTGAGACCACACTCTCCCCCACTTTGCCAAGCAAAGATGAAGCGTATCTGAGTGGAGGTATCTGAAATTAAATATATTATTTTATACATATTCAGCATCACCTTGGTACTACTGCAGCTTTTTATAATATTGTTATTATTACAGTTAAGTAAGATTCGTATTTTCCATTTCAGTAGAATCACACCATTTCCACTTCCATATTTTAGTAATTATAACTGTCTGACACAGAACCACCTTCCATTACAGGCAGTCCAACCTTCCCAGCTGTCCCCAGCACCTCCCATATCTCCAGCCAGGCTACCCAGAGCTCAGAGACCCAGCCTGGGCCCCCTCTCACAGATAACTCCCATATCTCCAGCCAGGCTACCCAGAGCTCAGAGACCCAGCCTGGGCCCCCTCTCACAGATAACTCTCATATCTCCAGCCAGGTTACCAAGAGCTCAGAGACCCAGCCTGGGCCCACTCCCACAGATACCCCCCATATCTCCAGCCAGGCTACCCAGAGCTCAGAGACCCAGCCTGGGCCCACTCCCACAGATGCCCCCCATATCTCCAGCCAGGCTACACAGAGCTCAGAGACCCAGCCTGGGCCCACTCCCACAGATAACTCCCAGGATGAAGGCAGCGGTGTGCTTGCAGACATTATGAATCCAGAGGTGACCCAGGATGAAGACCCAACGAAGCCCTCTCCCGAACAGACTGAAGTCGTGCCCTCTGACCCAGACATCATACGGGCATCCACCAAGGCAAACTTCCCAAGTGCCAGTCCAACTACAGTTCCACAATCCATGACGTCTACCCAGGGCTCCACCCCTGAGATCAGCACATCAAGCTCTGACCAGACATCCACCACAGAGGGAGGGATTAAAAACAGTGACGGCACCAGAGCAGATGTGGCTGATAGCCCAGTAACTACCCCCCCTTCAGGCCCTGGCCATCCAAATGCCAGTGACGTTGAGAGCAGACGGGACACAACAGAAGGCTGGAGTAAGACTGGATCCCCTAATGAGTTGGTCACGAGTTCCCCAACACCCACACAGCCAACCAATGGGGAGACGGTGGATGGCGTGACCATAGAAGGAACCAGTAAAGCTCCCAACACACCCACACCAACTAAAACTCCCTCAGAACCTCAGACCAAACCCGTCCCATCCAAACCACCGTCAGCTAAACCAAATGTGGCTAAACCGACCCGTAAACCCAGGCCTAGTGAGAACACACAGACCCTCAGCATTGACAAGCTGACGGACTATCAAGCAGGTAGGACATGGCAGACCTTATCATATTGCATAATAATGTATCATTTTAACACAAGTTGTTGTGTCGGGCAATTAACTGCTAGTGTGTTTTATGAGCTTGCTTCAGGGGTTTTTTCTTAGTAGGCTACATTTTATTAGGTGACAGATGTACATGTTTTCCTACACCCCAAATTGGCTAATGGTTAAAGAGTTTGTTCCAATGTAATGGAATAAAACATAGTGTACTGTCATGAGTTGTCCAGCGTATTGTGAAGAACAAACACTAATCTACTCTTGCAGGCTGCAGCTGTTTCTGGAGTTTATTTATGTATTTTCCTTCTCTTCCTCTTTTCTAGACGACAGCAATGACACCAACCTCTGCAGTGGCCGTCCAGCTACTGCACTCACCACATTAAGAAATGGCACAATAGTGGTTTTCAGAGGTTAGCTACAAATTAAGTAAAGTTAGTTAGGCCTTCCCAAGGTCAACGTCCTCAATCTCAGTTGCATCTTGTATTGCATAACAATCTAAAGCTTCATTATGAGTAAATGTCTGTTGGCCGCTATTTATTGAGGTGATATAATTTGGTGGTAGACCTAATAACATATCACTGCTCTTCATAGGGCACTACTTCTGGATGTTGGACAGATACAGGGTGCCTGGTCCTGCTCGGGGTATCACTGAAGTGTGGGGTGTGCCTTCTCCTCTAGACACCGTCTTTAGCCGCTGCAACTGTCAGGGGAAAACATATATCTTCAAGGTATGTCCTCCTCTAAACACTCTTTAGCCGCTGCAACTGTCAGGGAATAACATATATCTTCAAGGGATGTTATCCTCTAGATCCTGTTGTAGCCGCTGCAACTGTCAAGGGAAAACATACATCTTCAAGGTATTTTTTCCTCTAAACACTCTTTAGCCGCTGCAACTGTCAGGGGAAAACATACATCTTCAAGGTATATTATCCTCTAGATCCTGTTGTAGCCGCTGCAACTGTCAGGGAAAAACATACATCTTCAAGGGATGTTCTCTAAGCACTTCCCATTCGACAAGCTCAACCTTTACGTCTGGTATTTGAGTCTACAAAATATTGACTCAGGGATCTTTCCCTATTGCGTACATATGTATCTGTTTATATGTATACAGTAAGTACTTGATGTGCCTGTGATGTTCATGATTCTTGTAGGGAATGCAGTATTGGCGGTTTGACAATGATGTTGTAGACCCTGGCTATCCTAAGCCAATCGAAGCAGGCTTTGATGGGCTGCGGGGACATATCACAGCTGCTCTGTCTGTGCCCCAGTATAAGCAGAGAAAAGAGTCTGTGTATTTCTTCAAGAGAGGTGAGTGACAAGACTCAAGTCTGGTTTATTTCACAGCAAATACATCTCAATCAAAAACTAACCACAAAACAAATTGCTCAGAACAATATCCTCAGTCTATTTGGGTGCTTGGACCACCTCTCGGGATGGTCAGCATGACTGATAGCTTACCCTGGCTGGCTTTTATGATTATATAACTCTTTATTGCAGTTCATAGACCCCCCCACACACAAGATGTCTAATGAACCAAATAAAACAGTGTAACAGGGCATTAATATCAATTTGAAATAAATTACCTAGAAGTATTCAATTCAAAAAGTGCAAATGTGGTTTCAATTAACGAAATAAATTCTGAACTGGTGATTACTCCTACCAGGGGGTTTGGTACAGAAGTATTCATACCAGTATGGGACAAGTCCCACATGTGGAAGGAAGCCACATGTCGTATACACTGTTCGCAACCGTGTGGCTCGCCAAGCAGGTAAAATTAGATTATTCTGTCTTTACATACTGCTACAGTACATGAGCTGGGCAAAGTGATACATGGGCCCATGAGTGCAAAACATGTCTGTGTGATTACAAATGGTCAATGTAAACACAAAGTCCAATGACCTACACCTCCCTCCAGAGCTAACAGTTACTGTTCCTCCTCCAGTATCGTTTCTGGGCCCACCCATAAACATCCGTGTGTCCTGGAAAGGGTTCCCCTCAACTGTCACTTCAGCTGTGTCAGTGCCAAGCCGCTTTGTACCCGAGGGATACAAGTACTACGTCTTCTCAAGATGTAAGGAAAAAGATAATACTGCCAGCTGTTGTGACCGTTCATTGTTTCAATTCAAAACCTTGCCGTTAATTCATTGGGCAGATGTAATTCAGCCATTACGTGGGGAAGGCGATTCTAAGCTAATAATACACTTGGTGATCTCCTCACGGTCTGCTAGCTGCCCATTCTGTGCACTTTGTTTAGTGTTTCTACACATCTCTAAATCTGTAAATGGGAACAAAAAGTATCCCGTTACCAGCCTGCGCAATGTGTCCATATTGTAGAGGTCAGTCTCACCCACACATTCTGAAGGAACTGTGCGCACGCACGTCTTGGTGCAGTTGACAGGCAGCCAGGGACATGGGAGGCTGATTTACCATGTTGTGTGCCCAGTGTATAGATGGCTGTCCAATGCAACCCACTGAACGCATACAGCGCATTAACAAGCCCTCTTCCTTCTTAGCAAAATACTACAGCGTGAGGTTGGCTGATGAGCGCCCAGTCATCGCTGCTCCTCTGATGGAGCCCTCAGGCCAGACAAACTCTGCAGAAGACTTCTTCAAGTGCTCAAAGACAGTCTGAAAAACTGCACAGGCAAAACAATACAATATATGTTATCTCTTTATTGGTTTGATAAAAAAAAAAACACATTGTTTCACTATGGACTGCACAATAAAAACAATTGGCTAAGAGCAGATGAACAACAAGCATGACAAAAACAGCCTTGAGATGAAGAATTATGTCCAATGATTGAGATGTTGGTCAAGGCTTTATCTGGGAAATCTTCTTCCGTGAATACCTCGCGATGGAAACGCTTGCCCTAATGTAAAAGAAAATGTGTATTAGGGCATGTAGAGCATGTATTATAATTTTTAAGTACAAACATTAAAGGATATTTAGTTTTAGCCTATTTTTATTACAAAATTCTGATATATTTTAAAATATGTACTTTGTTATCTTTGTGCTGCAATGAATGGGAATTGTGTGTAAAATAAATGACTGACGCACTGTGACGCGTGTGAATAATCTTTTTCATTATCTTCACATTTCATTGCTGATAAATCTACACCCAATAAAGTGAAAATGATTCCACAATGTTATGCAGCTTCATACTTCTCCCAAATGGAGGCGGGTCGGAGTTCTCACCTCTTTTCATGCGACCTCTGTGATCTGACCAACGGTGAAGTGGTCTAGAGGGTTTAGGCTGACTGCTGCTTGAATCTACACACACACACACACACACACACACACACACACACACACACAACAATTTATATACAGTATTTTGTCTGATTAATGTGGCTTGTTTTGGTTGCCGAGTGACATCAAAATTCCTATATGCGCAAAGATTGGCCACGTAAGCATTAAATAAAAGTCTTGCAATCAGTTTCTAGAATGAATTTGGTGTCGGGGCAAAAGCTATAATAAAAGTAATACAAAAGAAGCCTGCTGTGTAACCACCGGTTACACAGCAGGCTTCTTAGTGAGAGGAGGGCACCTGCAGAGCTGGAAGACGGCTCCTGGCTGGTGGAAGGGAGGCTGGCATCGTCAGGCAGCTGACTGGGCTGCGCCACATCTCCCTGGGACATGACGGCGTCCACAGACACCTCTGTGCTGGGTCTGCATACATGAGCAGCAACATACAGTGTGCCCAAAGCCATAAGGATTCATTTATTTGACTGGATGAGTGAAGTGGAGATGTTCTGCACTGTGTGCTGACTATTACAGCTCATTAGCCCCTCAGCCAAGTAGCTGGATGCCTTCAGGCATGACACAAAGGCTGCTTGACAGAGGACATGCTTTTAAGAAGCGTTCTGACCTGTCGCTGTCTGGCTGCAAGAAGGCATCGTCTCTCTCCTCACTGGCTGCTCCCGGGACTACTAACGCCGGGGTGGACGTGCTCACCATGGAAACGGACTGGGAGGCGTGCTCAGTTCCGTCTGATGGGGGCACCTCCAAGAAAGCCGTTACTGGACAGAAATATATACACAACTAGATAGACATTTATCACTTGATTGGAAAGGGTCAGACATGTGAGCTCAAAGTAGGCATGTGAGAGAATGATTCATTGTTTAACTATATCAAATACAGAGAAATGATAACATCTGTGTTTATCTTAGTTTTGTTCCACTTTAGGTTGGGACAAATATAAATAACATTCTACATTTAAATATAACATTAAAACAAAAAAACAATGCAATTAGCTGACGTTAGAACTACAAGTACACATTTAAATACATTTATGATTTTTATTGTTTGTATGAGCCATTGGAATGATTCTCACTGTACAAAATAAAGGCTGCCGTGTTAGACCTTGACAGACGTACATTTCTGGATACGTTAAGTAGGTAACACAGAGAATGTTTACCGGGTGGTGTCACTTGCAGTGGTGTGGTGGGAACACTGCGGCCTCCAGACTCTTCTTCGTGTGCTGCTAAGGACAGAGGGCTCTCATACATTCCCAGACCTGCACAAATAAGAGGTTCAACTGTAGTGCTACTGACGGCCGTGGTCTAATGTTACCAGAACCTGGGGGGAGGGGGATGTGTACCTCCTTGTGAGGCCAGCTGACCCAGGTCAGAGTGGGATAAGGAGCTGGGTTGAAGCAGCTCCTCCGGAGGTCCGAACCTGAATCTGGGGACACCGGCCACCTGGGGAGAACTGGAAAACATATCCTAAGTTAAGCACTATACGACACACATTGTGGAGGCTGTCATGGAACACACACTACCTAAGGAAAAGTCCATCGCTTTTGCCAACACTGCTTGGTCCATGTATATAGCTTTTGATCTCTGGTTCATTGTACGGTCCACAATAAAGTGGATCTTTTTCCCCACACCGAACACGTGGATTATCCTAATCTTGTGAGACCATACTGATCGTGCAAGCTCCAAAACTGAGCAGGCCAATCACAACCTTGTTTCTAATGTGGGGCGGGTTTGATGGTCATTGCTCTGATTGGTTGCAGACCTATCCAATTTCATCCAGGGGTATTCTTGTTTGCAAGTTGCAAATGTTTAGAAATCAAAAGGTAGAGATCCCAGCCTAATTCGCACTTGCCAGTTAGTCTGCATTGAACGCCAGACTAATATGTAACTTCATGTAATACGTAAGAACTGATTAGAGAACAGATCTAGTCTAAAACACATGACGTTGGTCAGGGTTTGGGATATACAGTATGTTCCCGCTGTGTGAGACTCACTGGATGGCCTGGTCAAAGCTGTCGGAGAGATGCGGGACAACCAAGGTAGGAGTGCTTGGGACCATCCTGTCGTCGTGGTCAAACAGGTGCTGCTGTGGGGGAGACGTGACAGGGTCATGTGACTGTGCTGGCACACACTGGCATGGCATGGCAGCAGCACAGTGATATAAACTTACACTGCCGGTCAGGCTGGCTGGGAGCTGAGGAACTCTGCTCACTGACTGGTGACGAACAGACATACGCTGCTGGACACAGATGCAGAGGGTTTTCTATGCACTAATGCCACACAACAACAACATAAACAACTTCTCTCTCCATCTTAACGGAGATACAGTATAGACACTGTACTATTGTACTGGCTGCCATCATACCTGGACCGGTCTGCGTGTTGACTGTGGCATGCGTGTGGCGGAGCTTGTGATTGGCTCTGTGGAGAAGGCTTCCATCGTGCTGCCCTCAACTGATGGAGGAAAACACATGGTGACAGA
This sequence comes from Forbesichthys papilliferus, assembly GCA_025399855.1. Taxonomy (NCBI): domain Eukaryota; kingdom Metazoa; phylum Chordata; class Actinopteri; order Percopsiformes; family Amblyopsidae; genus Forbesichthys; species Forbesichthys papilliferus. Next base: position 15,181 of record JAODOY010014217.1, on the reverse strand, counting down.
GGATGGTTTAGCATTGACGATACATATATGAACATTTTCACTCGTGTTCAGAGTTGATCTTTTACTGAATGGACTATACGGACAGGCAGTGGTATATTCATAATATGGATGTGACAAATAGCATATGCACTTCAATTATATGGAATTACCAATAAATCACCAAACATTTTCCATAAGATGTTATCGTTGTGCTTAGTCTGAATATGCAAGTGCATGAGAACTATTATTACTGATGGGTCAAATGGTACTCTCAGACGTAAATGTTTTAGAAAAGTAAACTACATAGAACTGTTTGGCAATAAAACATTAAGTTAAAAAATGTTGTGCCCTAGATTGAAGAGCGATTTGACTAAGCGATTTTGCCTCATCCAGACGAACAACAAACAACATTACAGCCTCCGAAGTCATGGCGCAGTGGTCAGATAGCTAATTCGCTGTCGAGACGTGTGTGACCGCGTGGATAGTTTGTGTGTGTATGTCTGTGTATGTCTGTGTGTGTCTGTGTGTGTCTGTGTGTGTCTGTGTGTGTGTGTGTGTGTGTGTGTGTGTGTGTGTATGACAGCGTGTCTGAGGGCGGGAAGTTGGAAAGGTATCTGGAGAATGGCAGTATTCTGTGTGTGTGGGTGGGAGGAGGGGGGAGGGAGGTCTGGGGTGTGGGTACACATTAGACGGGGCTTCCTGGATCTTACAGCTGGGCGTCTGGGAGTCAGCAGGCCTCTGGGTGGAGTCAGACGGCCCCAAACTCTCCTCGGTCTCTGTGCCCGGGTCAGTTACATCAGCTCCCTGAGGCGGCCACACAAGCAAGGAGCACATAGAAAACATGTCACCGTGGTACATGCTGCGTTATTTGGCTTGTGTGTGTGTGCACATAGCATGCTATATTATATGGTAGGTGAAGTCTTTTTAGCTTAAGCCCATCCCTATCAACCTGAGATCAAAGGAGGCAGCATTTCGTTATAGTGGAACCACTGTTGTCATGACATGCTTATGTTTATCAGATGTTTGAGAGAATTAATGTGGTCAGTGACTTAGAAACGACATGTGCACGCGCTGCTCAGATTTCACCAGCTGTAATAGAACAGATACTTCCAGACTAGAATTCCCACAGGACAAGGGAGTTGGCCGCTCACTGGTCAAGTATGCGTGTGTGTGTGTACGTGAGACGGAGACGTGCGTATAGGTGGAAAACATGAGTGTGTTGTAGTGGAAATTAAGGACTGTGACTCTAACCTCCCTGTCCTCTACTTGGTAGGCCTCATGTCCGCTGCCCTCGTTGCTCTCCTCTCCCTCCTCCGCCATCCCGCCATCATCATCCTCCTCTTCATCATCATCATCATCATCCTCCTCCTCCTCCTCATCTTCATCCTCCTCGTCGTAGCCCTGGGTTGATGTAAAACAACAACATGAACTGTTAAGCAACAAAGTGCCGTAGCGATCACCAACAGGATGTGAACAACCACGTCATACGGTGGCCATTGTCAAGTGACATAACATTGGTATGTGTATGTAGAACAGCTTACGGAAAAGTACAACTTCTAATTGCTACTAGTAATGGAACTGGCCTTCACAAACCCCAGTGAAAATCAACAACCGCATGAAACTTCTTGCTCCTAATAGCAGTGTCTTAACAGTGGTGGGTAAAATACTGTGACAGGGACAGTAGATGTGATTTGGCTTTGTGCAGCATTTACATTTTGCAGCACTGAGCATACGCTTTATCCAAAGACACTTGGTACATCTGTCATTATCTGAATAGTCATAGCAGTCATGTTAAGCAGAATTATGGAAAGAAGAATTATGACAGCAGAATGTAATAAGGGCTAACCCTTAGCTGGGTTAATCATGACATGAATATTTACTATCGTCCTAGTTGGGACACATCAGAACATACCTGCTCCTCTTCATCCTCCTCCTCCTCCTCTTCCTCATCGTCGTCATCATCCTCATCCTCCTGCTCCTCCTCACTCTCACTGTCCGTCAATATGATGATGTCATGCTGATTGGGGGCCTCCCTGTGGGGGAGGTGGACCTCCAGCTCAACAGGGACCGACTGAGAAGGCCCCTCATCGGTGCCCTCCTCCAGGGTGGGAAACACCTCCCCCTGCAGGGGAATGTGGGGAAGACAGGCATTCTTTCTAACTTTGAGCTCAAATCAAAACAGTATCGCTCCGCAGCGCCTCACACGTCGAAATGCACTGTGAAGCAAAGTGTAGTTCTAAATGTTTGTTGATATGATCGGTGTTCACCACTTTGTTTATGTTACTATTTACGGAGCCAGGGCTGTGTAGAAGTATCATATAATTTTTTCAACACACACAGAACAGTAAGCTAGCTAAATGCGAGGAGATATTTGTTGAATTTGACAAAAAGTGTATTAGCTTACAATTAGCTTGCAATAGCCGACTTTACCTTTATTAAACCATCTGCATGTCTCTCTCCTGACAAAAGACACCATTAACACAGGTGTGTGGCTATAGGCTGACCTGGCTAGCGTCTGGGCCCTCCTGAGACTCTGTAGGAATCACTCCCTCTGCCTCAGTGCTGTCGTCAGCAAGCACCTCCTCCTGGTGAAACAAACACCTTAGAACAGTGGTTCACAGCCATGGTGGTGGAGTCCACTGCCCCGCATGGCTTTCACACCTGCCTCATTCAGTTCAATCACACTCCAGGTCATATCCCCCCTTTGGTGCAGTTTGTTTGGGCAAGTGTGAATGCAACAGTGCCCCGATACCTTGAAAAGGTGGTCTCTGTACCCTTTCAAATAAACTCTAGACGTGTTTGTTTGCGGTGCGAATGAGGTCCGACCTAAAACGGACCCCAACTGCTCAAAAACAGAGCAATTTTAGACTAAACCAGCTGCCGTAAACCATGTTGCCTGATGGCTTTTCCTTCTGTGTTTACTTCTGGGATTTCCATTGGAATGCTCCTGAGTCCCGCATGTTAATTCTGACCAACAGAAGAGCAGTTTAGGAAATATGTTGAAAGACATCTGGCCAATGAGTGATGTGAATGTTGTCACGGGACTTGTGCTCCTGAATGTTGGTTCATTTCACTAACTCAAATTATTTGGAGTCCAGAGAAAACAATGTGGTGTGAAAAGGAAAGAAATGCTGCAAATGTATATTTTTTTTACCCTGGGTCCAAATGAACCATGTGAAAGCACCCAAGATGTGAACGCACCCATAAACGTCTCCCTGCTCCAACACATTTGATTCAAATGATAACGACCCATTCATTTGAATCAGGTGTGTTGGAGCAGGGAGACATCTTAACCATGCAGGGCAGGTGACATTACATAGTGAGGTCACTAAAACACAGACTGACCTCGGGCCCCACCCTCTGGATCATGCGTATCTTTTTGGGGATGGGGGGCTCGGCAGAGTCCTCCTGGGGAGCCTCCACGTCTGTGACCAGGCTGGAGGTGTCCTGCTCCTCCTCACGAGGCCTCTTGGTCATGGAGGAGGCTCCTGGCGTGGCTGAGACTAAAGATGAGGCTATGTTAATGACAAACTATCCACATTAAGTAAACTTCAAAAGTGAAACCCATCAAGTTCACTTTGTTTTCCATGCTGCATTCAAGAGACTGGGCTTTTTATGTCTTATTATGTCTTGTCTGCTGAATACAAAAACAATGGGCCCTATCTTAATGCGGCGCAAGCGTCTTTGCTAGTTTCAGCCTGATGGAGTTGTCATTTTACCGTCCAGCCCCCAGGTTGTTTATATAGAAAATGCACTTGCGCCAATTTGAGTGCCCGTGGGTGTGTTGGTGCAAACAAGAGGTGTGATCTAGAGCATTGCTGGCGCATAATTCTCTTTAGGCAGCGGAAAGTGATTGCGTTATTGACTAGCAAAAACCTTGTCTAAAGTAAACGTGCATTATCAATATAGTATCGCCGATGGCGACTGCACAACGCGGGTGCACTCTGCATGTTACACATACAGGGACGTGCAGGAGCACACAAATATGCACATTATTTAAAATGTAAAGAGTACAATGTGAAATATTATTAGTTAATATTATTATTGTAACCTACATAAACATATTTTAGGGATCTCGCTATTGCCTACATGGTCTGCTCCAGCACGTTCACAAGCCCGCCAGTATAATAGCAATGGATTTTTAAAGGGAATAAGAGATTATTAAGATAAGATAAGATAGATAAGAGACACTTTGACTGCTTTATCGCATGTTACGCTCAAAACACACTCATGAAATATGAAGAGAGCAAGTCTAACCCTTTTGAACCTTGCGCCTGGAGCAATGACTGTTTATCTGCCATTAAAATAGCAAACGTGGATTTACACAAGCCCTAAATGGAATTTGCGCCGCGCGGTTTAGACCGTATGCTTAGATCGCTTAAATGTTGTCGTATGTGAAGCCTGCACTGGCTCTGCGTCCAGAGGTTCCTCACCTGTACCGAACACAGCTGACGAGGTTGAAGGCCTCTCCACCTGCGTGCTGGGCGCCGCCTCCATCACCGTGGGCGGCGGTGGCTCCTGATTGGCCGGCTCTGCGTGGCTCACGCTCTGCTGCTGCGTGGGCTGGACGAAGGCGGTGGCCTGCTGGGTCTGGCTCTGCTGCCCGCTGCCCAGCATGGGCCCGGCCATGGTGGTCTGCACGTTGGGGCTGGTGGAGCGCACCGAGCCGCTGGCACTGCCGTATACCGTCACGTGCTCCACAGCAGGGCCCTCAGACTGCATGGCTGGGGGCGGGTGCACACACACACACACACACACACACACGGAGGGCTGCTGTTAAGGCTGGGGACACACTGGAGGATGTTTGGCCTGACTCTAGGGCCGATTAGCCTAGCTTCCAGCTCACATTGGAAAATAAATAGACCACGGTGACTATTTTCAGGCAGATATTTATTTATCTATGCAAAATAGCACGGACACACATCTCTTCAATACACACTGTATTGAAGGCACGATTGACTGTTCACCTCCATGTTTTGCTCTTAAAAAGGTAAGGTCAGCTATTGTAAGCTAAATGTAAACTAATACACTGTCAAATTCAACAAATATCTCCTTCAAGTCCCCTTTAACACTCTACATTAATTTAAGATACAACCCAAGTGTGGGCTCATGCATCTTTGACTGAATCACAGAGTGCTCTTACTTTAACAGTACTACTACTACTAATACAGATTTCACACAATTGTGTGGTCAGTATAAGGCAGCATGCACTGGCTGGAAGTGAAGACATGGACACGTCTCTGCTGTGTGTTTTGTCTACTGCATGTATAGCTATGGCCAAGAGATGGAACTGTATACATTACATTTGTGACAATTCAAAACTAGCTACTGTACCAGTCAATAGAAATGCAACTTACAAACCTAAAAGAGAATTGTTTATTTTTCCTCCCATTTTTTTTTTTGATGAGTGTGACTAATACTCTGGCGCTACTTATAATTAGGGATGGCATGATCCAGTTTTTTCAGTCCCGATACTGGTACAGATAACGGCACTTTGGGTATCTGCCGATACAGAGTACTGATACGAAGTTAATGACAGATAATCTCCATTTTAGGATTCATATGCATTTTAGAAACCTGCTGATAGTGTGGTCTGGGTAGGTTAGACGTGGCTGATGCTTGACAGACCTATGCATGTTAATTAATTTAATTGGATCAGGCCCATAGATCTGTTACAACTGTTGGGTTACAATTGTCACCAATACCGCTTCAATTTAAGTCAGTATCGGACCGATCGGTGCCATCCCTACTTATAATCCAAAACATACAGTACAGTCCACTGTATGCATGAACAGTGAACATCTGTACATCATTCCTACTTAGAAATAGTGCTTTCTGGTTCTCTCTAGCGGTGTGAGGCTGGCTAACATGACCAGATGAGACTTGGCAGACTGACCTTCCTGGCTCTCCACCTGTGTGGTGGGCATGACTGTAGCGGTAGGCGTGGGCGTGGGCATTGTGGCTGGGGTTATCATGGGCCTGATGCTGGCCCTGGGAGTGGGCTTGTTGCCTGGGTTGACGGGCTGCTTGCTGGCCGTGGCCACCAGAGGAGTGGGCTTGATGTTGGCGGTGGGGGGCTCTGAAGCACTGGCGCTAATACGAACATCATCATGAAATGCTTGGTTTGGCCCAAATATAAAGGGTGGGTAATAACTGATCACATATCACGTATATTAGTCACGTATATTATAGTGTCTGTAGACATGAACAGTCTTACCTGCCCCTGTCTGCAGCTGGGGTGGTCTTGAGGCTGATCTGCCTCTGGTCTGAGCCCCTCTGCTGCTCCTGAGCCTGACAAAGACATTATAGAGCGATGAACGGCTGACCTCCATTCGCCACTGACCACAGTCCTACCCTAATAGTGTCACACCAGAGGACACCACTGACCACCTACCCTAATATAGTGTCTACAGTAGGGATGCAACGATTAGACGTATTGATGGTACGATTATAGTCTGAGGAATCATCACGGTTTCACTATTTTTATGCATGAATTTCACTTTGGAGAGCGATGTAATGCCTTTTCTCCTGCTTTACTGCAAACAGCAGACTCTTAACTCACTGCTACTTCATTGAGTGTTTCCTCTGGGGAAAAACATTCTACTAACCTGTGGGGGGAAAAGTTCATGGGGATAGGCTATTTTCAGAGGGTTCCATGGATCTTCCCTTAGACGAAACATTGGTTTTGGTGATATTACTTTATTAATTAGTGCTGTGTCACCACTGACCAAGCCTCCCTACCGCCCCCTACAGTGTGCTGTGTGAACAGCAGCTGTGTCACCACTGACCAAGCCTCCCTACCGCCACCTACAGTGTGCTGTGTGAACAGCAGCTGTGTCACCACTGACCAAGCCTCCCTACCGCCCCCTACAGTGTGCTGTGTGAACAGCAGCTGTGTCACCACTGAC
>JAODOY010014206.1:14984-27312 GCA_025399855.1 Forbesichthys papilliferus | reverse complement strand
ATTTAATTTAATTTATAATGTTTTACATCAATTGGATTTTATTTATGTTCTAGTAACCCAAATTCACGTGGGTTACATATGGCATATTTAGGAGGGAATATATTAACTAACCTGAATATGATGTTGGTTGATTTGGAATTTGAACTTTTTACAACTTGACCGAAACTCAAATGCTTCTTTGTTAGATATGACAAAACTATACGTTATGTGTTATGTGTATGACTGCTGGGAAAACAGTAAACAGCTGCAAGAAGACTTTTTGTTTGTGTGACTTGTAATAATTCAACACTCAAATGAATATAGCTAATCGGTTAGGCTAACAATTATCTACAGCGTAATCAAATAGGAAAAAACGCAGCCATTATTCTGCCTTTATCCACCAAGGAGTGGCTGTGCTTCTAAATAACTCTAAATAATTATATTATTGTGAGTACTGTTATCTTAAATAAAGCATGTCAAGTATGAAAACACTGTCAAGTATGACAACACTGGTTGACAATTTCAGCGTTTTTAACATAAAGTTGGAAAATAAAACATTTATGGCATTGCCATTGTCTGTCTCACCAGGCTAAGCTTTTAGTGCGACTACAGCATTTTGTTGTATCCCATAATCCTGCCTCAATTAGAACGGTTCAACTGCTATAACTCCTATTCTGAACACAGAGACATCTTTTAGTTGGAGAATTGGATTACACACTGCTTAATTTAGCACCCTGATGTAACCAACTATGGGACTGATGATTTAAAGTGTGTGTGTGTGCGTGTGCGTGTACACATGCGTGTGCATGCATGCGCTAAGGTCATAGCACCATGACAAAGGATACAGACATACAGACAAAGATATAGAAGCCTGAACACACATCTAATTGTCCGGTAAAATATTTAAAAAATAATACGCAAAAAATAGATGGGGAAAGAAAAGAGACATCCCACTGGAATAAAATCAGCCATTAGGAAATTAATTCTAGAATTGTGTACAGCAGCTATACAGTGGATATACAGCAGTGTAGCTTAATCACGACGCACAATATGTATTTGTAAAATAAATATAAGTTTGGTAAAATCATGAGTGGGATCATGTATCGTGTTAGTTGGTCGCCATGAAGCGCTGTTAAAATATCTGAAGAGCATTTTTCTCGAGAGCAGCGGTGGCCTGCATTAAACAGATCCGGCCTGGGATCACCGGGCCCTGGTGCATCCCGGGCCCTGGTGCATGCCGGGCCTGGAGCATGCCGGGCCCTGGAGCATCCCTGGCCCTGGAGCATCTCTGGCCCTGGTGCATGCCGGGCCCTGGAGCATGCCGGGCCCTGGAGCATCCCTGGCCCTGGAGCATGCCGGGCCCTGGAGCATCCCTGGCCCTGGAGCATGCTGGGCCCTGAAGCATCCCTGGCCCTGGAGCAGCTGCACCGGCGATAGCTACGCCACTGGATACGGCACTTGGTGGTAGAAACCTGGACTTGAAGGAGACCGCTCCAGTCTAAAAACACACCACGGCATGCCTTGTGCCATGGTGAGATGCCTGATGGGCCGCGAGGAAACTGCTACTTTCTAAAATTACACAGCGGTTGGTTTTCAGCTCGGAGGAGTCACATGGCGCGAAACAGCAGCAGATGTGTGTGTGTGTGTGTGGGGGGGGCAGCAGGTGGGGATGGCTGTCCCAAATTTGGCAGCATTACTATGAGATCACATAAGCCACTGAATGAGATACGGCGACATATTTAAAGCGGTGATTCACCTCCTGTGTCTGGCTCCACCCACTGCTCAATGTTGAGAAATGCTCGGTGGTGGAGGGGCGTTAACATCTACGTTAACGTACATTTTTCATGACACATTTCTGTATCAGTGGCAGCCTACACTGTAGCCTATTACTGTATGTCAGTATTATTTCAAACAGTAGATGGCGTGTTGAGCCTTTTTCAACCCATAACATTCAGATTTGTATAAAAAGTGGATGTTTGTCCAATATTAAACACAGTTTAAAAACACAGTGTTTAATCACAGTTCAGTGTTATCATTTAGTTCACCGTCAGTATAGAGGATGGTGTGAGCTTATGAGAGCTCTTGCCGGGGAGGGGAGGGGGGTAGAGAGGAATGCAAGCCATTCGTCATCACATTGTTGATAACAGTTAACAGTTAACTTCTCATGATCTTAAGTCTCATCTCTCATTTATAAAATAAAATAAAATAAAATAAAATAAATGCACTTTGTTAGCTAGGCCATTCCCCATTGCCTTTTAGGTGGTTGATTACGTGGTAACAGGTGTGATGCCATTATGCTGCATTTGTTCTATGCAGAATACCGTGTGCGTATACATGCTGGTATACGACCTGTCCAAATGTACTACATGTAAATGTAAGCCACCACAAAGGGAATTCCAAATGCAAAACCAAGGAGTGCCAAGGCCGACAAGAGAAACTATTTGAGGGAAAAATAAAATAAAACAGATCTGTGATGAAAGAAGAAGCCGAAACAACAAACGGAAAGAGAAACATTTGTTAAATGGCCCGAACCACAACAGCGAGACCCACCGTTACGATCTCCAGCATCTCTGCCTTGCTGATGTAGCCGTTCCCGTCCAAGTCGTACATACTGAAGGCCCACCTCAGCTTCTGGTCCAGGCGCCCGCGCGACGTCACGCTCAGCGCGATGATGAACTCCCGGAAGTCGATGGTCCCGTCGCCGTTGGCGTCGAACGTGCGGAAGACGTGCTCGGCAAACTTGGAGGCGTCGCCGTGGGGGAAGAAGTTGCCGTAGATCTTCTTGAACTCCTCCATGGAGAGCGCGCCGCTGGGGCAGTCGCGTAGGAAGCCCTTGTACCACTCGGCGATCTCCTGCTCGCTGAACTCTGTGTTGTCCGTCAGGTCCTTCAGGATCTCTGGACGGAGCTTGCTGTTCTGCTTCCCCATGGCCGCTGCGGCGAGCGCTGACCTTCGTCTGGTGAAGCTCCGGGCTGCTGACAGGACACACGAGAGAGAGAGATAGAGAGAGAGAGAGAGAGAGAGAGAGAGAGAGAGAGAGAGAGAGAGGGAGGGAGAGAGAGAGAGCTTCTTAGGAATCACCTGAAATGACCATGATGTTACAGGGTTGGGGTGTGTGTGTTGGTCAGCAGGTTTTTATCGAGTGTGTTTCAAAAAGCCGGCGAGAAAAGGGGGAACTAGGACGGAGAGAGCGAGCTCTTAACAGGTGCTTCTAAATGAGAGTGGGTTGACCGCATGCACACACGCTCGCACGCACAACTCTAAGGAGCCCACCAAATGTGCAAAACTAACCGAGATGTGCAACCAAACCCTGTGCTTGGTATGCATGCATGTTTCACAGCCCAGATGTCTCACAGCACGAACTCTGCTCCCGGCTGAGGATGGATGCGTGTGTGTATTTCTGCACGTGACATTTCCACTTCCTGTAGTGCAAGAACCCTCATAGTTACACCTCACATACACACTGCACTTGATCATATTTGTGTTTACTGCTAGTTAAGTTCATATTTAATGACAATACAGAGTCAAAATCTAAATTGTCTATTTTAGGTGTAAAAATCAATTAACTTTGATTTTGACATAATTAAAATTATTTTTTAAAATTCAAACATGTAGTACTTTAATTTACTGCCTTTTCGTAATCTAAATTATGCTCAATTAAATGACTGACTACAAATAGACTGCGGTGACTACAAACAAACTGTGATGAAACGCAGGGCAGAGTGGTATACTGTGTCCAATTATTGCAAACACTGGGCCGATGCATTCGTATACAGCAGATCACCATAATGTAGCAAAGGCATAAAAGTTGCAGACACAAGATATTTTCTAACTCTAATTGAAAAGCACGATTTGTTTCTATAATAGAAAAAGTTTCAATTTGAGTTTAGACAAAAAAAAATTAAATCTGGGAGTTAGTCCAAGAAGCAAGCTCAGAATACCCAGGCTAAACTAAAATATCTTAGCTTGAATAAACATGAACTAACAGTTATGGCTTAATGCTTTCCACCAATGTACTTGAGGTTCAAAAACTTGGTTCTTATTCAAGCCAAGCTTCGATAAGTGAGTATTATGCACATGCACAAGGTAGTTTAAGAGACCTGATTAGATGATTGTCGAAAATTAAAATTGATTGGCAATATGTCACAAAAAGAGAGCGGTGGTCTATTCAGCTACTGAGCAGGGACTGCTTATGAAGCTACAGTATATTAGCAAAAGCATGATGATAGAAATAGCAACACAGTTGTGATATAAGGCAAAGAAGAGATACTCCGCCCTCTTTCCCAGTATGCCTTAGTTTTCAGTGTAGTGATGTGTGTTAGATTTAGTTCCATAATTCACTGTAATTTTGGTATTGTTAGTTCCAGTGTGGGGTACTGTAAAGTTTAGGGAACAGTAACAAAATTACCCCCTTGAAAGAGTAGATTTTAAACCAACTTTGGTGACGTCATTGGCATAATCCGACTTTGGTGACATCATCAGCATTAGTGCTCATGTGATTTTTCCTACACATTGCTCGCTACAATACATAGCTAATTTAACTGTTAGGGTTGGGGGAACAAAAATCAATACAGCACTAGGGATTTCACCGGAACCGATACTTCGGTACAAAGGCGGAGGCATACTTGTGAGTTACAATGCGAACAGCCAATTATTCTCGTCAGTATTACTTCCGGAAAGTCTGAAAGTCCCGTCAACCACAGACGCGTCATTCATTCGTCAAACAAAATAACTTCTTGCTTCCGTCAGAAGCTCTGCCCACCACACACTGAAAACACACAGCAAAGGCTAGCATATTGTTGTGTGGTGCGATGTGCACCGCTTTATTAGTGTTACTATATACAGAGGCAGGGCTGTGTATAGGCTACAAACATCACATTTTATCCAGCACAAAGAACAGGCAACTAGCAGTCCAATGAGATATATAGCCTATTGTGAATTGACAGTGAAATCGCTTACTATAGCTTCAAGTAAACTAGCTATTGTCACATTGCATTGAGTTTTTTAGTCACCTCACTAGTGCCATACCACCCTAACCAATTTCTGACCCAAACATAAACTGAACCCTTAAAAAGATTATGCAGTAAAGCTCTCTTCTTGGTTAAATTGGTTGTTTGGTGGAAATGTGCCATCTCTGCCAAACAACAAAGTGGCTAGCAGCTAGCGTTAAGATCCTGCTCACTTAAGGTGAACACAGCAGGACATATGACTGTTACAGCCAACAAAAACATCTGCAACTGAGGAAGCACTTTAAGACAAGCCAACAGTGCAAAATTACACTTTCTTACATGCTGACAAATAGGATAGACGATTTCCTTTTGCTATTCCCTTTCCAAATAAATGCACCCCAAAACACTATGTAATTATTTTTGTTGTTAAATAAAATGGAGATTACTGTAGTCTGTTCTCTCATTTAGTTCTGTCAGTATTTTCCTTGACCATGCTCCTCCCACCCATGCTCCAAATATAGAAAGATGTAATCCCTTTAATTAACTCAGAGCAAACATTAGGTTTTGCAAAGTGTAAAAAGCATCCAATGAGTTTGCTGCAGTTTCTCTCAGTTCTTTTACAGAGGTGTGAATACAGAGTACTATCAGATTAGCACCTTCTTACACATTTGTTTTATTATTATCGGCACTACAAGCTGAATGTGAATCATTTCTTTAATACTAAAAAGGTGGGCAGCTAAATAGAATGGGTCAATGGACAGACCAAAGTTATTGCGCAATACAAGTACAGTCTCTGGGGCACACAGTGAAATGGAACTTTGTGTTTGTGATGGCACTCATTGCTATGGTTTCTGAATATACAATGTCATATATATATAAGTATTAAGAAAATGAATTTAGGCCTAAGACATGACAAACAAGGCTATCTTCCTACCCAGACACCAACTGAAGTTAAAACCATAATTTCCAAAACGACTAATTTAGTAATCCACATGCACATTACAACAGCTAGCCAAACTCTTAATCCTGCAATAGTGCTCATTACACTTAATGGCTATACTATCCAGTCTAAATTGATCTGTGTTCCCATGGTAGCAGACTCTATAATCAGTCCAGATTTTGGCAGCATATGAAAAATTATAATATAAAACACTAGTACATCTACGGCATTAGTAAAAGAATAGACTATAAGATAATAATGCTATTCCTGACAGAGTTGAAGGTCATTGATACAATTAACAGGCCCCACATTTTGTTATTTTGTATGATTTATTTACTCTTTTTATTGCATGCTTTGTTACTAGGACATTAGTTACCTTTTGGAGAATGTTTAAACATGGATGCTTTATTGTTTGTCTTTCCCTGACAGCTTTTCAACAACAGAATATATTTTTTGCATTACATAAGCAACCAAACCGGAAACACTGTCATCGCCTGCATTCAATATGTTTAAATAAGAGGAAGTAAATATAAGTGAGCAAACCCATTTATTAAGTCCCTCTAAAGGTTAATGAGTGAATGTGTACTTTTGTGTTTACAAAATATAGCCTACAATTTGAAACATGTTTTATCCACAAATAAAGAGCTGTAGGCTATGCGAACATTTAGACACGTAGGCCAACATTCCTCAAATAAACATCAATAACACCCTCAAACCACTTGTCCCAAAGGCTTATGGGTAAGTGAGCGATTATAGTAGTAATGAACATCCCTAGGACCGGTGGTCACCCAAACTAGACGATACAACAGGATCATAGAGCACAATTAACCCGTAATGCTCTTACCTGCTGCCTCTCACTGGCCAGCATTGCTACATAACCCAGGGACAGCAGCCTATCCCTGGTGACAGCTCTCCGCGTGCCAGGACAAGTCACTGCTGCTAATATGTCCAGGTACAGTATTAGCCATTAGTGGGAGCAAACGGGAACAAGGTGCACTTGTTTTTACTATTAGCCTGCTGCCTGACACGGGGACCAGAGCAGAGTGCAGTGTAGACACTTGAAAGACCAACATAAACATTCTCTTATGGCAGAGAAAGAGGTCAACCATTGCTGGACCATACTGAATGAAGAAAGTACAGGATAAAGGAGAGGTTCTTTATGGCAGGCCCGGCCCATCAATAACATTTTAAATGAATGCCTATGCAACAGCATTATTAATCGTTCCAAAACCTGAATATGTCGTTCAGAATATAGCCTTTAGACCCAGACCTATAAATACGCTTGATAAACAAACTGTTTTTCTGCAATACTGCAGTGCAAAATTTTATAGTTTCTTTCTTTTCTAGACGTAACATAGACATTATCCCGGGACATGAAGATGGACATATTGCTGTCCACTTGTGCAACAAGCAGAAGTGTCTATTTATATTCTGCAGGTAAAGCTTATCGAGGTTCTCTCAGATAATCCAACTGGAATAGATGGAAATAGTGTAGGGGTTGGTAGGTTTACAGACTTCTTTATGAATAATGCATTCATAATGCAACATGATACGTGATTGCATAGTTGAGCAAATTCATTCATCGAACAATGTCAAGCTTGTCAGGCTCTGCAACCTGAATCATCAGAACACTGTAATAAGCATTTTAAGCAAGTACAAACTTAAATAATGAACTGTTTTAGTTTTTCATATGAACTTTGTTCAAAATCAAACACATGAACAAATACAGAAAAATACTGATTTAGCATACCATAGGCTAAAGGTTGCTTTTCCAGTTTTGAGTCAGTAGGCTAGTTATCTGTAAAAGAACAAATGGACGCCCATAAGCTGTGTTTATTTTGTTTATTTATCTAGCAAAAATTTCCTAGCTACAGGGTAGCTGTCTGACAACTAATATCAAACACATAAAGTTTTAAAATGATAAAAAGAACAGGATGCTGCCTCAACAAGTTCTGTCATTTGAAAAACCATACAAGTATTGATAGTCTAATTTTTATTATTTGATGAGCTATCCAAGACCAATAAAAAGTGTCAAGCTTTAGATGTTCACGACAGATCATTGCGGCAAATTTGTGTCGTATCGATAGCTATACAAGCGTGGTTAAGGTGTGCGCTGTGGTTTAGGTTTGCCGACAGTGAAAACGACCAGATGGTTCATCCAATCAACTGCCATTGCAAGTATTTTTTGAAAGTACCTGCCCTTTACAAACAGTTTTGATGCGCGGTTTCCCAGATGGACTTGTGAATAACAACCAACAATCCATCTGGCATGTCAAGTTAGGACTAAACAGCTAAGTACTACAAATGAAATAGCCAACAAACTTGCTAAAGAGCAGTTTTTGAACACTACTACATGGTGGGCAGCACGCATTCCATAGCACCTGCAGTGCCAGTGACATGGAATAACTTTGAGAGCAACCATACTCAGGTTACCATATCGTGACTGGGGCAGTTGCACTAAAAAATGCTTACCCCTTGCTTGAAGACATGACGTGTAACCTTATCTCCTATGTAATTCATTAAGGTTAAAGACAACCCACTGCCGGTTCAACCACAATCCAAAATCGGACAGCTGAGGGGGATAAGACACTTTAAAAAATGCTGGATTATTTTTAGGTTTCTCATAATTGTGAGTCAATTGGAGATTTTGTACCATCTCAACAGACCTAAATCTCAAATAGCGACAACCATGTGTGTTTTCTGCATATTGGTTAAATGGAAAATAGAATTCTGTTTAAAATTACATCTTTAAACAAGTTTTATTGGTGATCTTCATATCTGATTACCTTATTTCTAGAACTAGGTATAGCTAAACTCTCCTTGGCACTTCCTGCTGTTGAGGCCAATAGCCGGAGAGGCAGTTTTTCAGACTGGACACATCTGTCTTTTTTCAAGTGAGACAATAATGAAATTCAGCTAACAATTGCTTCAACACAAATGTCATTCCAAAACCATCACCATTAAAAGGCTGTGACAATTTGCTAAGTGACATTCAAAGGCCTTTAAAATGGCATGTATCCAACTTGCATCTAACACATGCAGCTTCTAAAGGCTACCGGTTGAGAAACCTTAAGGCAGCTATATAATCATAATGCACCACACATTAGCCTTCGCTGTCCATCAGCGCGCTTGACGCGTCAAAGCACTGCAGAAAAACACAATGATGACAGAGAGGCTATTATTGAGAGACTGTTTGTGGAGGAGACACACATAAGACCCCCGCCCGCCCACACACACACACACACACACACACACTTTAAAGCAGAAAAACAAACCACTAAACACACTGACGCCAAACTGTTACTGAGTAAAGAAAGAGATGGATGTTTGATTTACATTCCTCTTGGGTAGGTCTGGGCTCCCTAAGCAGGTCCTTCTGTGAGACAACAATGGCAGAGATGGTCAAATTCTAATCATGTTGTGTCTGATGAAGACGTAAACCACTCTTCAATCCCTCTAAGTATGATGCATCTGTGACATGTGCTTCTCTAAGAAAACAACATCTCTAACTGCCTTCTTCCTCTCCTTCGTTCCAACTGACAAAGGACCCAAACTCAGCACAACAAGACCAACTACAGAGGACGATGGCCACTCAGGCCCAATACAAGCACACAAAAACGCCCACGACGCCTGAAATAGAGCTCTGTTTAATTTTAGCATATGTTTGTTGGCCCTCCGCATCTTGAAGTGTTTGGAAAGGATGGGCTGACACCAAGGAGGCCATTATTTGTTGACTCCACCCCAGCTGGATCGCCTCAATAGGTGCTTTAACGCATTTGTTTCTATTTGTAGGCCTGAGGGCAAGCAAAGCGAAGCTGATGTCTTAAATTCACAGAAGAACTTCTTGATTCTTCTGACACACAAGCTTGGAATTTCCATCTTTGTGCATTTTCTCATGCGTGTTTCCTCCCTCCCACTTTGCCATGATGCCTTTCAATCTCTGCGATCATTTAACTTGACACCCTTTCTTTTTCACTCAGCCATTCCTCTCACATGTTGTCTGGACCTACTAGAAGAAGGGGCAATACCATGTTTTAAATAGTGAATCACATGTTGAACACAAGTTCAGGTTGCAGGCTATGTGAATATGTCACTGCTACAAGTCCAGTCACTGGATAACATTGTCATTGTGGCCAGTATATACTTTTTGTCTGGATAGAAAAGGTTTTTGCACAACAATGCTCCACTGGGTTTAAAGACTAATAATATTATAACATTGTTTGCATCAAATACCACAAATTAGACACGCATACCTCACTTATGCAAGGCATATTAACCCTTCTCTGTTTCGTAGAATCTTCATGTTAAATATCTAGCCAAGTTAACTGTGTATTACATTTAAGCAACTAGCATCTAGCCACTGGGCACAACAGTTTGAGTTTACTTCTCATTGACACAGTCTTATTTGAAACGAGATTGCAACCATTCATAATAATACCCATTACCTCAGCCTTATGACCTTATAACTTCCTCTTTCTACTATTCAAAGCCGTCCCCCAATACACTCTCACACACACGCACACACACACGTATAGGTGTGTGTGTGTGTGTGTGTGTGTGTGTGCGTGTGTGTGTGTGTGTAGTGAAGGGTGTGTGTGTGTGTGTGTGGGGGGGGGGGGGGGCACTATATTATAGTTAGCTCCCAAAAGACACTTCGACTAGTGTATCGATTTTGAGATCTTTCTAGCATGGTCTCAGAATCTATACATATGAGATATAACCCGACTGTCATCAATAAACCATGATCACTCATAATGTCTTCAATACTTGGAATAGGCTACAAAAATTACCCCAAAGAAAGCAACTCGTCTGTTGCTGCATTCTCCAGCCCTCAGAGAAAACTGCAGTCAAATTAACGCACGATACATTTTTTCTTACATTATAGATCCCGCAAAGATGGAATGGAAATATAGAACTCTGTACGCGCGTCGGACCGTCTCACCTGTGCTCAAAGGAAAGTGCGGTATACAGGAAAAAGAAGAGTCAAAGACGGCAGACGTACAACTCACCTCGCTCTCGCTTGCGTTGTGTTGGGATGTTCTGCAAGTTTCTAATATCCTACTCCATTACATCTGGGGTTCCTAACGGATAATAGCTTCAGTGGGAGACAGACGTCAGAAGTCAAAAGCGACAACAGGTCGAGGGGCAATGCGGGAGTATGCTCAAGAAGACAAAACTCCACAAGGTTCTCACCGAACTGCAAATACTCCGCTAAGCCCGCAGCGGTAACGCCTGCCCCTCGCCGTGACGTCAAAGATGTTAGTCACATGGTGCAACAACCAATGGAAGCTCACGTTGTCATGGCAACTAAACCCGGCTTTGTCAATAGTCAGTCCAAGGTCCCAGGTTGCTAAAATAGGCAAAGTTTCTTAAAGTTTTCAACGTTTTGAAAAACTAAAACAATTATATAGCCATTGAACGAGGTGAACACATATGCATATAACATTATAAATTACAGCTATTATAATGCTAGTGTAATAACATGGAATAATGTATTCGTGATTAAAACACTGTATGCATGTATTTTGTGGTTTCTGCTTGACAAAAAGGTCTTCCTTATCATTAGGCTTATTCAATTGTCCCATTTATATTTTGTTAGGATGTCCATCAAAACAAAATCTCTATAAACTAACAGAGAAATACAGGATTATGATAAAGTTTGATTTGTTGGCGAAAAACAAATTATCTTGATAATAGTAGGCTATATGTTATTGCCCATGCTGTTTTGAGGGACAGTTCTGAAGCACATTCAAAGCCATGCTTAAGGTGCTTAGTGGAAGTCACAGCCACAGAGCTTATTTAGCCTGTGATCAGGCAGTACTGTCTTAATGGCCTTATCAAGTACAAGGAGAACTCCTTCTTCTCACTGAATCAGCAAAAATCCTGTCTGGGACAGATGCTGTAGTTCACATACTTGAAGGTGCTCATTGCGATGGTTGCCTAGGACAGATGTAGTTCACATACGTGAAGGTGCTCATTGCGATGGTTGCCTAGGACAGATGTAGTTCACATACTTGAAGGTGCTTATTGCTATTGTTGCCTAGGACAGATGTAGTTCATACTTGAAAGTGCTCATTGCTATTGTTGCCTAGGACAGATGTAGTTCACATACTTGAAGGTGCTCATTGCTATTGTTGCCTAGGACAGATGTAGTTCACATACTTGAAGGTGCTCGTTGCTATTGTTGCCTAGGGCAGATGTAGTTCACATACTTGAAGGTGCTCATTGCGATGGTTGCCTAGGACAGATGTAGTTCACATACTTGAAGGTGCTCATTGCTATTGTTGCCTAGGACAGATGTAGTTCACATACTTGAAGGTGCTCGTTGCTATTGTTGCCTAGGGCAGATGTAGTTCACATACTTGAAGGTGCTCATTGCGATGGTTGCCTAGGACAGATGTAGTTCACATACTTGAAGGTGCTCATTGCTATTGTTGCCTAGGACAGATGTAGTTCACAT
>JAODOY010014205.1:13794-47720 GCA_025399855.1 Forbesichthys papilliferus | reverse complement strand
CCCCCCCCCCCCCCCCCCCCCCCCCCACAAGTCTTATTCTCAGACTTTTTTACCAAACTGAGCAACAAACCTATTTCTGCTAACAGCTTTATTTTTTCTTTCTTGTGATTCACATCACCAGTTGCATATTTTTTTTTAAGTCGTACTTCGGAAAATGAATAGCATTTATTGATTGTGTTTTGTTAAATAATTAAGTAATAATATGCACTCAACCTGCTTTTCATTTTTGTATTTTCAGGATCATTTCCATTTAACATTTTTACAATAGTGTAGAGGGAATATGTTCATATTGTCTGAAATATTGCTTTTAACATTCTTTGTCTTAATGACTGGAAAGTATAATAGGGGACATGTTTTTGTGAGCAATTTTTAAATCAGTTCAAGGATTACATTTTTTTTTTCTTTAAACAACCTTTTACTCAGACATTATAACATTAAAGTAATTGTGAGTCTGTTGCTATGCCTTTGAGTATTTAATTTATTAATTATTTATTTTTGCATGGACATTACAGTTGGGTTATGAATATGCAAATATGTAAAAAGCATAAATATTTTGCTCACAAATTAGATGATCCTTTTTTTTATACCATGCAACTTCCTAATTCATGTGTTGAATATTGAGTGTCAATTTCTCATTTTTAAATCTATAGTCTTTATTTTATTTCCCTCTCTACTCTTACAATTACCTTAATTGTAACATAGAAACATTGGCCTTGATTCTAAGAGTAAATCAGATTTACCGTTGGATTTTCTCAGAGTGAAAGTTTAAATTGAGAGCTATTTCCTTGTACATCAAAGAAATGAAAACAGAAAACAAGAAAATCTGCCAATCACTGCCTTGAGTGTTTGTGTTGTTGTTGCTTGTGTATGCAGAGCTAAATTAAATGTTTTGTTTACTAATTTAATTAATGTACAGTAGAGACATCCAGTAGAACACCCCTTGTCTTAGCCATCTGTAACCAACCAATGGGATGAACCTAACACCAACTTAATGTTCCAAAAATAAAGATGTTCACGTGTCATATTTTTGTCTGTCGTGTTTTATCCCAGTTTGAATGGGGGTTTAATATATAAATGTATGTCCTTGTTTGACTAATTGAAATAAATCAATTAGTAATACATAGTGCTAACTGCCTTTGAGTGTATATTTGTTACTAAGTTGATCGTATACACACTGAAGTGTGTGTTATGAATTGTGAATACACGCTACAGTATGAAAGTGCATTTACTTAACGGAGAACATACAGGGTTAATGCTTGTGTTTAAAATAGCAAGTGTCACAGCAAGTGAATGTAGGTCACATCTCATCCTCAATAGACGTGGTTTGAGAAAAGTTTTTTGAAACTCAATTAGCCAAGTTTTTTTTTTGTCCTACAGGGCAACATGCATAAGATGAACTCTGATGTTGGTATGCTTTTATAACTCCCTGGGCCTGTAGAAGCACTTACTGTATACTAATGCAACAAAATTGAAATTACATAATATAGTCTAACTATTGCAATATACAGTAGGAACATTTGCCTTGGTAATTAAATATTCATGGTACATAGTCTTTTGTCCATACAGTACATCACATACTGCATAAACAGCAGCATGCACATCATTTTCATAGTGATAAAGTGTGTTTTATTTAACAGGAATACATATACAAACAAAACATTGCCTCCTGGGCTCCATGGGTCAAAATGTTACAGCTACTGTACTAGCAAGGCATAGTATTCCCTGTAAGTCCATGTGGAGAACAAGGAGAGATGAGGATGCCCTTGGCTTCTGAAAAGACAAGGCCAAGTGCTTGGACCTTTTAAACTCAACACCTCGGAAACATCTTTCACTTTCCTTCTCACTTATTCTCTCTCTCCTCACTTATTCTCTCTCTCGCTCTCTCTCGTTCTCTGACTGTGTTTGGCTGCTGTCAGTCTTGTCATTGGCTGCGGTGTCAGACAGACAGTGAGCTCCAACAGGCTTCTGTTGGCAATGGGGCAAAGGTAGTCATACACAAGATGAAACACTCGCCGCACAAGCATGTGCACTGACTCACACACACACACACACAATAACACGTGCGCCCGTGCACCCACGTGTGGAAACACTAGGCTGTCTAGTGTCACAAGAGACGCGTTTCATCGCCCTACCTACACACACTGCGGTTATTCTAGGTTGGGCTGTGAAAGTGGAAAAAGTGTGATGAATGTCAGTTCAGCTGACTTAACGTGTTGCCACATGACTACACATATTTAATCCTGGGAAAACAACAGGGATTTAGTTTATTATTTGACAACATAGGCCAGCACCATATCCTTCTAAGAAAGAAACACACACACATTGTTTCAAAAATACAGTAGCGCAGATGATTCTGAATGTTACTTACTCAGTAACTTAGTAAACTAAGTTGATTTATGCCAAAATTAAGCTTTACAAGGATGTTAAAATCATCATAAATATGTATTAAATGAATTAAGTGTAATTATACATTTAACGTTAGACAGTTTAAGGTTCATTAAGAAGTTGTGTTTACCATCCAGAGACTATACAGTAGGCTACTGACACCTACTTAGGAACATGCAGCTAGGCCTGACTGACTGATAGCGAGAGAGGGAGGGGGGAGAGAGAGAGAGAGAGAGAGAGAGAGAGAGAGAGAGAGAGAGAGAGAGAGAGAGAGAGAGAGAAGTTGCAATGTGGTCAATGACCTCAAGTGTTAACAGCATAGTTGTGACAAGGAGATACTGCAGGTGGAGGGAGAACAGGGTTTTTCACAATTCATAAAAATGCCCAGTAGCTTGTGATTCCCCATGTTGTAAGCTATGACCCATATGGTGGCACAGAGCACAGAGAGAGGGAAGGGAGAGAGAGAGAGTGTCTTAACAGCATAGTTATGACATACTGCAGGTGGTTGGCTACAGCGGAGGGTTTCCATGTTTAGACACCCTGCCCCCTCCCCCCCCCCCCTCCCCCCACCCACACCATCGCCACACACACCCCCAAAAACTATTCTCACCACTTCTGATGAAGCCTCCCAGTGAACCCAGAGGTCTACTGCATACTGGATATAACCGTTTACAGAAACCTTCAACTGGTGCCACGTCAAGGTACATTGTACTGTACCTTTGAAATATGGTTGAATGTATCCCCTCTTTTTCTCTCTCTCTCTCTCTCTCTCTCTGTGTGTCTACCTCTCGCTATTTTTCCCTTTTCCTTGCTCACTCTGTCTCTCGCTATATGTCTCTAAAATAGTACAACATAAAATGATAAAACATCTACTTAAAAATGCATGTCAAACATATATGTATTCTATTTTAACGAATGCGTGAGTTGATTGCTGTATATCCATCTGTTAATGCAAATAGATATAAGGTTCTGGACCTGTTTCATTTTTAATGCCTCATGTCTATGCACACTTTTGTCTTGGTGTGTTTCAGTACTTCATTGGTCACCATGCAGAGAGGCCATGCACCATATACGACAGTCCAGCATCGTGTGTGAGTGGTATTGTTAACGTATAACCTTATATTAAAGTCAAATTGTGAATTAGCTAAAATGCTCTTCTCAGGACTGTGTGGGCATTACAGTTTAAAGACCAAGCTGCCCTAGAGAAGGATTATGAAGAGGTAGGAACCGAAGTGTCGGTGATGAGGAAGGAGAGGAGTACTAGGTTTTTTTTTTTCGTTTTTTTCTGGGAAACATTCCATTTGGTTGTACAATTGAGTTGTATAATTGTGTTGCACCTGTTAGGTCAGGACTCAGGACAACTGCTCTTGATGATTAGTTCTTTTAAGTGCAGTGCAGTTAGCTGAACTAAGCAATTTTGAGGTCTAACTAATCAATTAATTAGACCTAATTAGAATTAATCAATAACTCAAAACTCCTGTGTGGGTTTACAGAGGCTTAATACACTCAAAAATACTATTTTTCAATATACCAATAATAGTACTGTATACATTTTAATCTAAAACATGGAAAAGGCAGTGTTCTGGTTTTTGTCTGCTGTGACATAGGCAGCAGATGACACTTACGTTAGCTCACTTGTCTGGACATCTGTAGTTTGCTTGAACATGTTGCAGATGATTTACAAGGTACAGAATACAGGGATGGACCACTTCCGATTTCAGCTCCATGTCCATTCTTAGCCAGGCATGTTTCCCTGGCACGTCCTGGCCGTGGGAATGTCTATATGCAGTCCAACTAGCTCGCAGCAACGCGACACATACTTACACACACAGCAAGCACACGCACATGCACACACACACATGCACACCCACGCACACATCTGCAAGCACACACACATGCACACAGACACACACATGCACACGCTTGCATGCCTTGCCACTAGTTATTAGTTCAGGAGGCTACAAATGGGTATTTTCTGATATGTCATTGCCAAAATATTTGTGTGTGTGTTTGTGAAAGTGCGCACATTTGTGTGTGTGTTAGTGTTGTGTTGCTGTGTCATACAGTAAATTTGTGTATTTGTAAAAGTGTATACGTAGTGTGCGGTGTTGGGCAGTAACTAGTTACTGTAATTGTATTACTTGTTTAAGTAATTAGTAGTGTAATTACTATTTCCAAAACAGTAATAACATTACAATTATTCATCCAAGTAATGCTGCATTACTGCGTTACAAGAACGAGATTTCTTCCCCTAGAATTCCATCTTACAAAGATGTGCCTTTATTATTTTGCTGGTCCTAGCAAACTTAGGGCAGGATAATTGAACCCACCTGTCCAATCATCTGGTTTGAGAGGTGGCAATGTTTCACTTTGGCTGATTGTTGACTCCTAAGGTTCATTATTGTTCCAATAAAGAGGATTCAATTCTAATCTGAGCTGGCTACACTGGTTGTCAATTTTAGGAAGTGTAGTGATTTGAAAAGTAATGTATATATATATATATATATATATATATAATAAAGTAACTAATTACTTTAAATACCTAGTAAAGTAATTTATTACTTTTTGAAGGCATAATCTGTAAATAATAATTTATTACAATTCCTGAGTAACTTGCCCAACACTGGTGGTGTATGCGTGTGTTTGTGTGTGTGTGTGTGTGTGTGTGTGTGTGTGTGTGCTTGATGATGTGCATATTTGTTTGTGTGCTTGATGATTTGCATGTGTGTGTGTGTGTGTGTGTGTGTGTGTGTGTGTGCGATGATCCAGCAGTAAGGATGCTCCATCCTCCAGTGTTCCAGAGGACTTCAGGCTCCATGCGCAGCACAGGGACATGCAGGACTCAGAGGACCCCAGAGAATACTGCCATGGTACGACAAGGTCTCTCCAGCCATCCGCTAGCCATGAGCACACATTAGTTTGTCCCCACCCCTGTGAGAATACAGTGTTACTGTAGAGTGCTGCATCACAACACACCTGCAGGGTGACCTTCTAGCCCATGACCCTCACAGCCACACCATCTAGCTCCTGAAACTGCAGAACCCTCCAAAAGTGTAACTTGGAACATCGAGGCTAATTCCGTTATTATTTATCAATGCAAAAAAAAGTCATTCCACAAATTGCATATTTCTCTTGCTTACAATGACTGCATTAATCAGCCTGCAACCCATTGACATAAGCAGATCTTTGCACTATTCTTTTGTTATGCTTCTCCAGGCTTTTACTAGCCTGGTGTAACCGCGCTCCATTGGGAAGTGTTAGCAGTATTTCCTCCTACTTGGCGTAGACCTCTGGTTTATTTTGAAACTTTTGCACAGCGCTGAACCAATCGCCGTTGCTATAATTGATTTAATCGCCTCGTCAATGACTTTAACGTCATCTGACTAACCCACTCTGATTGGGCCGCCAGCAGTGTGGCATGATTAGGGTTTTCAGACTGTAATCTCAGCAAAATTAACTGAGCTGAGAGCATACTTTTACTGTAAGCCCCCTGAAATACAATTTGGAACGCCTTATTACCAAAATGCTACCTTCAGTGTATTGTAAAAATAAAAGAATGAGCCTTGCCGTTACAATCGTATTGGAGCGGAATGTATTACAATATGCATCAGTTCAACAGTACAGTAAAACAACATGTTAACAACCCAATATTTGCATATTTAGTATGTTCCTTTAATCAACAGGTGGCTACCACCCTGTGCAGATAGGTAACACATTCAACAGAAGATACCAGGTACTGTCAAAACTTGGCTGGGGTTATTTCTCTACCGTCTGGCTCTGTCTGGACCTAAAGTAGGTTCTCCCATATGCACGTGTACTGCTATTATGAAGGCTGTGGCTGTTATTTTTTTCATCGTGTGCATGTCCTTATATGTGTGAGCAGGCTGAACAGGCGTGTTGCTGTCAAGGTGTTAAAAAGTGGACCTGGATTCACGCAGGCTGGCCAAGATGAGCCGACAGTCCTACGATGTGTAGGCTTTGGACTGATTTATTGACTTATTGATTAATTTTATCTGAGGGAAGGGTAATGCTTTGAGCCCATGTGCTCAGTAACAATAGGAACATACAGAAGTGTCGGCTAGTACTATTGCTGCTTTCAAACACAATGGTTATGGTTATTTAACAAGAGATGTTATCGGGTAATATGTGGGCATTGTGGACTACTTATTTGCAAAAACAGCCTAGGGAAAATTACCCATATATATCTGTGTATTTAAGATAATGGTTTCTTTCTGTTACCATTTCTTCATCAGGCCAGTGGCCCCACAGCCCGACATCCCTCCAGTCGAAGGATTGTTCAGCTGTTAGATGAGTTCAAGTTAGTCGGGGTCAATGGGGTCCGTATCCTTTTTATAGGCGGTCATTTCTTGAACAGGCTGCTGCTAAACCTGACACCAAAGGCTATAAAGTCATGATGTATTGTTGTGTGTGCGAGTATGTTTTATAGTGACACTTGCTTTAATGCTTTAATCAAATACATGTTTCCATGGGCTGGATGTAGCACACGCAGGCTACTGTAGGCTGGCATGTATGACAGACTTTAACCACAGATGCTAAGACACATGTCTTGTGCTGGAACTGTTGGGACCAGACCTGAGGAGTTGGCAACTGTGTTTTGGAAACCCCGGGCTCCCACAGCCTTGGGTAAAGCAAATAGTTACGCAGGTAACTGAGTTAAAGCGTTACCGTGGTTTTGTTTTATTATATTTCTTGGCATCAAGTACAACTATTTAAAATTACATTTTTAAAGATAATGAGTAATGAAGAGATAGAGAGAGAGAGAGAGAGAGAGAGAGAGAGAGAGAGAGAGAGAGAGAGAGAGAGAGAGAGAGATCCAGGCAGGCAAGTGTCAGTTAAATCAATACTTATTATTATGTAATGCATCCTTCCTTATTATTATAGATACTACAGGGCTTAGACTATCTTCACTCCCAATGTAAGATCATACACACTGACATCAAACCGGAGAACATTCTGCTATGTTCGGAGACGCAGGTCCATATACAAACAGCAGAGGGCGGCAACACCCGGCTAATATTTACAGGTATGAGTTCATACTGTTAGGCCGTTGCACACTGCACGTGGAGCTGAAGCGAAGGTTAACGTGGAGCTGAAGAAAGGTTGACGTGGAGCTGAAGGAAGGTTGACGTGGAGCTGAAGCGAAGGTTGACGTGGAGCTGAAGGAAGGTTTACTTGGAGCTGAAGCGAAGGTTGACGTGGAGCGTTTTGGATCCGCTCCCATGTTAATCAATGTGTCTTTGCACACTGCAAGCAAGACCAAAACTGCTCACCCGGCGCTTGTTTATTATCCACACCCCATGCCCTCAAATACGACTATAAGCCACCTTACTCTGCCATCCAGTTCACCGGTGCAACCCCAGGAGATCAGCGCGACATTACCGAGCTCCAAACCGCCAACGAACGACTCTCTTGGGCCACTCTTGAGTTCGACATGCCGGTAAACAGCATATCAGAGACGCAATTGTGAACCTGAATCGTGGCAATTTAAAACGAAGTGCTTATTTTGTCATCGTTAATGTATATTTGTAGATATAACAGCTCGAAAATTATTTTTCGACAGTGGCCAGGTGTAGCAGCCAGTGGATGGTTTTCAAAGGCAGTTGGGCTATTGGGGGGCTATTAATTCCACCGACTGTCCGCGTCCGCGGGCAGCGTGCAAAGCAATACGGAGAAACAGTCCCTAAAACGTGTGCGCTTCAGCTCCGGATCAGCTATGCCTGCAATGTGCAACGGTCTTTATGCAGCCTATAGCTGTAAAAGTTATGATACATTTTCACCTGAAATACATTTTAAGTCACATATAAAAAAGAGGGAGAGATAAACATATAAATATAAAACACATTATTGTAGTATAGTTTAAGTAAAATGTTAAACTATGCCAAAACATAAAATAATAATTGTAATAATTATGAATATAAGTACAAATACAGTCTCCGTGGGGAGGTTATACGTTATTATGATAGTATATGACCTGTTTGTTATTTGGACAGAGAAGACCCAGATGGACCCATTCAGCTTGAAGGAGATTACTGTGAAGATTGCTGACCTTGGCAGCTCATGCTGGGTGGTTCGTTACACAAACTGTATATTCAGCTACTTTTTTGATTTATTGTTGTTACTATGGTGCAACCCATTCCTTTTCTCCCTCCACTGTGTATTCTTGAGTTTCCAACATCAAATGTTTACTGGGGGTTGGAGTTTGTAAAGCCATTATTCAATATAGAACCAGAACTTTCTTTGTACGTACATCCGCTACCTCACACAGTACAAACACTTCTGTGAAGAGATCCAGACCCGTCAGTACCGCTCACTGGAGGCTCTGCTGGGCTCTGACTACGGCCCAGCGGCTGACATATGGAGTGTGGCCTGCATGGTGAGACACACCAACACACTAGGGACTATTGTATGTCAAGTCAATGGCCTTTACAGTACCTTTACATGCACAGTGAGTGTTCCATTATGTCGCCCTTGCTCCAGCCACTCTAAGGCTGAATGCCCTGTAGTCAAATTGCGAAAGAAACAGCCATCACAGGTGTCAATAAAGCTATTAGCAATAGAACCATTCATATTTTCTAATACAAGCATGTCTTGCTGTGGTCATGTGTCATGAATAGTCTGGACGATAACACACACTGTAGCATAGCACAAGCTTACATGGCATTGCAGCTGAGTGTGTGCATGTTGCTCTGCTGTGAACATTGCTTTGGACATGCCTACTGCGTCTGCTGTTAGCCTGTGCATCTTTCTAAAATAATCTGTGCGTACTGTGTGTCTTGTTTAGAAGATGCTCCAGTAGATCCTCTGTAGAGAATACTGCTGCTCCAGACTATGGCTTTATTCAAGATACCCAAACAGTACATGCTGGCGTGACAGTTACAATATGAGCAGCAAGTAGAATATTAGAGAGTAGGTAAACAGTAACTCACAAAATGACGCTATCAGATATATATCTGAGCAGTCAACTAAAGCACGAGTTGTGAATGCAAATAAAGCCATGAAAAGGATAGATAGGATGTATATGATTTGAAAAGATTGCCATTTATATTCCTGCAGGGAACAATAATTGTAAGAGAATACAGCAAGTATATATAGTGTATAGCAGAATGTTTGCAAAACAGCAAAAATGTCCATAAATAAGAGAAAATGTATTACAAATCCACATGTGATCTAAGTATGGGAAAACTAGAACATAATGTATGTGCAATATCATAGATGAAACACACATATACACATCAGAAACTGTAGATGTCATGTTTTCTGTTTATTCTCAGACCTTTGAGTTGGTCACTGGTGATACGCTGTTTGAACCCAAAGCAGGCAAAGACTTTTCCCTGGAGGAAGGTATTACGCCAACAAAGATTATGATTGGTTATTGGTCTAGAAATACATTAAATTGCACCTTATTATTGCTTATACCACATCTTCAACCCTGGTCCTGGGGACCCCTGCCCCGCATGTTTTAGATGTCTCCCTGCTCCAACACACCTGATTCTAATGAATAGGTCATAATCTAGCTCTGCAGAAGCCTGATACCGACCCATTCATGTGAATGGGGCTTTAGCCTGCAGGTTCCGCCAATGCACAACACTATGTATTTATATTTGAGTATGCACATGTTTATATGTACCTTATAGGTTTCTGTTTGTGTCTGTCATTCGTAAACCACAGACCATATAGCCCACATTATAGAGCTCCTTGGAAAAATCCCCCCTGATGTTGCCATGGCAGGAAAATATTCAGCGGAATACTTCACCCATAAAGGTTTTGTTTTTCAAATCATATTTTTTTTGTATTTAATAAGCACCTGGAATTTTCATTCTATGTTTTTTTCAGTCATGTGCTGATAAATGCTCACAGCTGGTATAAAGACCCATACATATGCTTGTCTACATCTTTTACAAAACATTATAAGAATATAACCTGGAACTCAAGACACAATTAAAGCCTACCATGTGTCACCGTAAAATACATTTAAAAGAATAGGAAGACAGGACATGGTTGTCTAGCTAAATATAATACTATCCAAAAACTCAAAACGACCACCACAACTTATATATATAACAACAAATATTTTCATTATTTAATTTCAAATTTGTGTACTGTATGTTGTAACTGGTATAGTAGTATAGTATAGTATGTACTGTACATGTACTGTATGTACAGGAAGCAAACGGCAGAAACAATATTGTACATTTAGAACAATAGTGTATGCAGGTGCTTTAATTGTTAAAACAGTGAGTCAATAACGCTTTTTTATTGAAGCTGATACATGCTATTTAGAATAATCTTTCTTGTTTTTTGAGTCAGAGGAGGTGTGGTATGCGGTTATTGCAGCAAGCAGAAAATGCCTAATGTATCCCTCTGTAGAGAATACTGCTGAAGGCTTACACTTTTCTGCTTACTGCAGGCATTACCAACATCCAGCACAAAAAAATAAAAACTCTATTGTCCAATATAGGTAAATACCTGAGTTCTGTATTTATCCTTAATATGTGCCTTTTTTATCTTCAGGTGTCCTGCGCCGTATCACTCCACTGCGCTTGTGGGGCCTTTATGATGTTCTGGTGGAGAAATATCATCTGCTGATGGAGGAAGCCTCTGTGTTTTCACACTTCCTACTTCCAATGTTGGAGTATCATCCGGACAGACGGACAACGGCAGCGCAGTGTCTCCTCCATCCCTGGTTGGCATGCTGTTGACCTGATTCACAGCCACTGTGTGTGTACTTTAGGACTTCTCTTTCCTATAGTTTTATTACGAAGGCTGTGATCCATTGGCCCAATACAGCATCAATGACAATATAATGTTTATATGAAAACACTATGTATTTTGTTTACATTTCAATTCATGAACTACAGTACGTATATCTTTGATAAGCGTCAAAATATAGCATTACTATATTTAAATGTATCTACTGTAATTATGCTATGATTAGATTTATTGTATTTTTCAAATATTGTTTATTACATTCTAAAAAGGATACTGTATTAGCTGAAATTTAACAAATTATAGAACTTTAAAATTTTAAATCATTGTTTTATCATTATGAACCTATAATGTCATACAAATCAAATATGCTGAAAGTAAAGTCAGAAGTCATTAGAGTCAGTTTTTTGCTAGTTCTAGATCTAGATCTGTTGAACACATAGTTATAGCATTATAGAAACATATTTCTGTTAACTTCATAACAAAAGTATTTGATTGGTTAGTTCTGACTTCAATGGACCAGATTAGTTCAGAAATAAATCAGGATATTGACAAATCAAAAACCTTGTTGGTTTAAAGCCCTTATATCCCCACAAAGGTAGTTGTTCTTGTTAAATTGTAGTTGTTAAACATGTTAGACAGAGGAATGCTTATTCTCAAATAATACCATAAAAATGAGAGGTGCATGAGAGCTGCCAATCATGTGGGGTCGGTGCATGCCCACCCAGTCTAATCAAACAAACACATGTGGGTGGGCAGGGGGTCTCACATAACACACGCACACTCAAAGTAGGCGGTACTAACAGAAGCCAGTATTAACAATAACATTTATTGATTGATTATTCAGCCCATAATAATACATGTATACTATCGTGAATCTAAAGAGATCCACTTATGAAAAAAACAAATTATATTAATCTGCATGTTTTATATGCCCTTAATAAAACAAATGAACTGTAAAGATTGAGGAACTGGTTTACAATAAATAGAGTACATTACTATGTTAACAAATAGAAAGTAGATCATCCTATCAAGCTGTAGGCAGGACATTCCTTTGTTGGGTTCTCCTTGTAGACTAATCTGTAGCCACACTCTGTTTGTAAGAGACAACACTTGCTGGGCCAGGAGGTGGGTTTCATTGGCCTGGATAATAAAGGTCATACACACAGGCATACACACATAAGCCTACAACATGGTTCTATGAGCTGATGCATTAACTGATGCATACCACACCTCACAAAACACCAAGTAGAGAGTAAAGAAGGTTCCTCAAGCCTGGCATTGCATTGTTCCACATCCCATTATTTGGCCATATGTGCTTATATGATATTTTATAAATGGACACATTAAAACACAGTAGTGACAAACAACTATTTTCTATGTAAAGATATTCAGTAGAGTGTGTGTTGAGCAGTGAATGACATTAGTCTCTGTCCGTTCCTTGTTTTTCATAGAGCAGGTCACATATGCACGTTAGAGCTTGTTGCATATAAATAAGGCTATTGATTTACCTTTTTTAAGATGATGACCAGTAAGAAAGCAATCATTTGTATTTCAAATAATCAGCAAGGTATATAATTGTCACCTTCGTAGTGTTCTTTTTTTTCTTAGCATCTGTACAAGTTTAGACAATATAATTAAGTATTAAAAATGTTTAAGGCCTACTTGGGCAGCATGAAATATAGATTTATGCTTGGCCTACTTGGAAATGATAATATGGTCAGTAGCCAGGAAGCATTAATATGCAAATGAAAAACATTGGAATGTGGAGCAATGCCAGACTTGTTGGCAGGTTTAGGGACCAGGGAAGACCAGGGTGAATGTTAACAGCTAACATGGCTTG
This sequence comes from Forbesichthys papilliferus, assembly GCA_025399855.1. Lineage (NCBI taxonomy): Eukaryota > Metazoa > Chordata > Actinopteri > Percopsiformes > Amblyopsidae > Forbesichthys > Forbesichthys papilliferus. Next base: position 34,765 of record JAODOY010014205.1, on the reverse strand, counting down.
TACTCAGACTAGAAAAATGACCATAAAGACAGAACAAGTTGCAAAGAAATACTTTATAGAATCATGCTGTTATTTGGTGATACTGAGATAGAGAAAAAGTGTGAAATGTAAATGAATATGTTATGATTTGCCAAGCTTACAGTATGTATTACTGGTAGAATTAAATAGACAAATCTACTCACGCACTGCAGACGAAACCAAATGTGTGGCAAAAGCACTTGTCACAGCCTCTACTGAAAGACTGCCCTGGTTTGTAATACTTGTTATTGTCCGAACATATACCTGTAGAGAGATACATTAAGTATCCTAAATTCTAGACTGTAGTTTTTCCTTTCCTAATTCTCCAATAACACTTATAACCTACTGGTTGATTTCAAGCATGTAAACTCAAATTCCCCTTGACCTTTCCGAGACTATACATACATGTATAAATAAATGAATATTCTCACGCCAGAGCACATTAACACATCAACACGTTTAATAGTTTCATTCTACATTCATACATAATTTCCCCTATTACCACTGAATTCATGCTTCTGTTTTTGATAGCTGGATATGCTTTTGCTATGCTTTTGAGGTTGTCACAAGGCAAAGTAATAGGAAGATACTGATCTGTTTTGAAAAGCCCCGGGGGCTTGTGCAAGGTCAGATCAGCCCAGGAAACAGTCCTAGGTCTGGGAGGGTGAGTGCTGTAATGGCTCAAGGAACTATAAGTCACTATGAGAGTGTTCATTTATGACCTCTGGGTGCCAACTATGTGTTAAATATCAGTGGTCCTAAGGCAGAGCAGTACAAATTAGAATAAGAGTGCTATGGGCTGATGTGCTGTTAACAGCACACCTTGACCTTTCAAAGAGAGAATTAATACACCGGGTGTTGGGGAATGTTTGCGGCTGTGTGTGTGTGTGAGAGAATGCTTACCTTTGTTTCGGTACATGGAGGCTTGTGAAAGTCCATTACACAGCAGAAGAGCGATGTAAAAGTAAAGTTCGCACACAATTGATCGTGACCACAACACATTTCTTGATGGATACATTTGCTCACCTCTCTCCAAAATTTCATATAAATGTTTACAATTTTAAATAAATGTAATGTAATGTAAAACTTTTGCTACCTCTATCTAAAAAATATTGTGTCTACCCAAGCATGGACTCTAGTGAATATAACACATATCTTTGTGAAGCGCTGGTATTCTTTATATATGCACACATAAAAAAAAAAATCTCACCAACTATTTACATCCCAAGCCCAACCATAACCATTTTTTTTCAGGGCACGGTTGGTTTTGATGTTGGCTGTGTCTCCATGCATCCATCCTCTAAATATTACTCCTGGCCTGACATGTTTAGTGGAGAGGTTTGTTTGAGACTATTAAATGGTGCTTGATTCATTTGTTTGTTTTCAATCTTGCTCACATTGAACCACATCGCTGAGCAATAAAAGTATTCAGTATGCATTTGATACTGCTGACAGTGTAACTTTACCAATATTCTTTGTGCTGACAGTGATTTTGTTTTATGGTGCATAGAATACACCTTTTTGCTAAATGTACAGTAGCTTTATCGTAGCAAGTTACTTTTGTTTGGATACACCCAAAAAGACTTACAGTAACTACTTATTTACTCTCACACACATTTTTAGACTAAGAATAAGAGGATGTTTGGGAAATGTCTTCCGTCCTAACAGTCTCTAGCCACAAGCCAGGACGCCATGCTCTGGTGGGACTAAAAACAAACTGTTCATCAGAAAATGGAAGGAAATTGTACTTGCTGTAAAATTATGTTTTTTTACCCTGATTTTGATTCTCAGAGAGAAACTGCTTTGCTGCACTGCTTCATGAATATAAACCTACAAAAGTATACTTAAACTAAAACCTACTGTATATACAAAGGCTAAATAACTCACCAGTGTAGAACTGAGACACATTACTTGCATAATTTGTATTGTTGTCTATCCAAAGTCATTTTGGAAATGTGGCAAATCTTTCTTTGTTTAATGTTGTTTGTTTTTTAATGAAATTATTTTATATTTATTATTATTTTATATAAAAGCTCAAACATGATAAGCCACCCATTCATCTATTGTCACCTGCTTATCCGTGGTCGGTTTGGGGAGGGCAGCAGCTCGAGGACCCCAAACCTCCCTTTCCTGAGCTGCATTACAGCTCTGACTGGTGGAGATATAATCTCTCCCCCTAGTTATGGGTCTTCCCCAAGGCCTCCTCCCAGCTGGACGTGCCTGGAACACTTTTCTAGAGGGCATCCTATTTCGTTCGCTTGTACCCGTAATCTAGTTATTTCGGTCATGACCCTTCATGGCCATAGTTGAGGGTAGGAACAAAAATTGCCCGGTAGATCGAGAGCTTTGCATCTGCCACCCCGACTTTGCCTCGATATCATGTTAATGAATATTACAAACAGGATTGGTGACTAAGCGCAGCCCTGTCGGTGGCCAAACCCCAGTAGGAACAAATCAGACTAAGGCCTAGGCTCATTTATGCTTCTGTGTCAAGGCTACGGTGTAAGATACGGAGAGGGCGTCACCCTATGGCTCGTTTTGACACAAATGCTGCATAATGTAGGAATATTGAAGATGTTTTTGCTATTTGCCAACTGTGCTCACTAGCCGCCACATTGCTGTGACGTCATGTGTGTTTATATCGGCAAACTCAGGCTTGACATTTTTTTTTTCGAGTTTACAACTTGGAATTCCAACTTGATAGAGCATTCCATAAAATTCTTCCGTATCGGAAGTATTTTTTTTCTGAGTTTCAAGTACAATGGATTGCACCATAACCCTCTTCTGTCCATTAGCAATATGTCACATTTTTAAGCAACTTGTGCTGAACATCTGATACATAGGCCCTTGAAAGCACATCAGGAATTGAGGTAGTAGATTTTCAATGGCTGTTAGCATTGTCACTCACAATATTTGAAGACTTACACATATTAATTGCACATAATTCCAGCATGGCGCTATAGTCCGTTATTATGCATCCAAAATAATGCAGTGCTTTATTTATTTGTTTTTCTATTTATTTTAACCACGTAACCACAGCCTGATTATTTACAATTTTACAAGACCAAAGAGACAGACTAGTGTGTTTTAGTTTCCCAACAAATTGTGAAAGATTAACATGTGATTTTGTCATTGAGTAATATAGTTGATCGTCTTAATGAAGTTAGCCAGCGCTGTCATAGACCTTAGGCAAGTAAAGGCTGGCTCTGCAAAGCTAGGGCAGTGGTAACAGCGCTAACAATTTCAAAGTGGTTTGGTATTTGCTCATTTCTGGGTTTGCCATGACATGGTAAGTGGGGGTGCAGTACACAGTGTGTCAGTGAAAATAAGGTGGAACAATGCTAGTTTGGTGTCAAATTAAGCCAAATATTGCTTGCATCTCCATCTGGTCAGTTAATGCAGAAGAGTTGTGTGATCGTTTCGGGGCGACAAAATGTACCAAGAACAACACATGTACAGTGAATCCGGAAAGTATTCACAGCGCTTCACTTTTTACACATTTTGTTAAGTTACTATTCCAAAATGGATTCAAATATTTTTTACCTCTAAATTATACACACAATACCCCATAAAAACAAAGAGAAAAAGTTTGTTTGAAATGTTTGCACATGTATTAAAACAAATATTAAAAATGTACATAAGTATTCACAGCCTTGGCCGTGACCCTAAATATGGAGCTCAGGCACATCCTGTTTCCACTGATCATCCTTGATATGTTTCTACAACTTGACTGGAGTCCACCTGTAACATATTCAGTTGATTGGACATGATTTGGAAGGCACACACCTGTCTATATAAGGTACCAAAGTTGACAGTGCATGTCAAAGCATAAACCAAGCCATAAAGTCCAAGGAATTGTCTTAAGATTGCTGAAACAGGATTGTATCGAGGCACAAATCTGGGGAAGAAGAACCATATTGACAGAGCTCCAGAACTGCTCTGTGAAGAGAGGAGAAACTTCCAGAAGGACAACCATTTCTGCAGCACTCCACCAATCACGCCTGTAGGCCAGATGGAAGCCACTCCTCACTAAAAGGCACATGATAGCCCGGCTGGAGTTTGTCAAACGGCACTTTAAGGACTCTCAGTTCATGAGAAAGAAAATGCTATGGCCTGATGAAACAAAAATTTACCTTTTTGGCCTGAATGCCAAGCGTCATGTCTGGAGAAAACCAGACCTGGTCAATACCATCCCTAAGTGAAGCATGGTGGTGGCAACATCATGCTATGGGGATGTTTTTCAGTGGCAGGAACTGGGAGACTGGAGTCAGGATCGAGGGAAAGATGACTGCAGCAATGTACAGAGACATCCTTGATCAAAACCTGCTCTGGACCTCAGACTGGGAAGGTTTATCTTCTGACACGACAATGACCCTAAGCATACAGCTAAGATAACAAAGGAGTGGGGTTGGGACCACTTTGTGAATGTCCTTGAGTGACCCATCCAGAGCCCAGACTTGAACCCGATTGAACATCTCTGGAGAGATCTGAAAATGGCTGTGCACAGACACTCCCCATCCAACCCGATGGAGCTTGAGAGGTCCTGCAATGAACGGGAGAAACTGCCTAAAAGTAGGTGTGCCAAGCTTAAAGCATCATACTCAAAATACTTTAGGCTGTAATTGCTGCCAAAGATGCTTCAAAAAAGTATTGACAAAGTATTATTCTGTTTTTATACATTTGCAAAAATTACTTTGTTACTGTGTGTTGAATGTTGAGGGAAAAGTATTTGAATCCATTTTGGAATAAGGCTGTAACATAACAAAATGTGGAAAGTGAAGCGCTGTGAATACTTTATGAATGCACTGTATATGTTAGAGTATGTTGACAGTTATCGTGGGGAATTAAACCATCCTCTTAACCTTTTTCATGACAAATGTGCATGTATATTATCATAGTTATCAAACATGACACAGGCAATGAGCTTCCCATTACAACAAGGACATTAGTTTCCTCCTGGGAGAAGCTCATCTGTTTTAGGGCCTGGAATAATCAGACCTAACATTCACTTTTTGAATATGGTTTGCCCTAACGGCACATCAAATGGTTTGTTTACACAGAACCATCTGTCCATTGAAACTGTCCATGTTTACTTTAGTCTGCTAACAAAAATATAAAACATGTTTAGACGTTGCTGTGTAATGGGATACAACCATTGATCGCTTTACCTAGCTCTAGGTAATCTCGTCATCCCACTACTCACCCTGATTGGTGGCTGTATAAACTAATGCAAACAGGGTTTCTTTTACTGAGACTAGTCTGCTGAGAGCAATAGTTGGGTGGAGTCAGGCTACTGGATTCTCCCTGCCCGTTACGAAATTGGCAGCAGTACTACATCATGACATACAGTGCAATGCTCTGACGGAATGAGAGAGGAGCTGTTTTGATTGACCGGAATTGAAGACAGCCGCTAGCACTCATCATGATTATTTAGTGAGTCTAATCCAACCCTTTTAACTGCGTGCGTCGTTGCGCCCGATTACAGCTATACCAACAGGTGTCCTGAAATTATCTAAAGTATTGGCCACACCTTACTTACACGTGAACATGCAGCCTGGGAAGCCAGAGCCCTTAAATATTGATGATACTGCAACATAAGATAAGATTTACTAACGTCCTACTATAATTGTCACCGGGAGAGACATTGTGGTGCAGGACATTGAAGAGTTTGCAACCGCAGCGGATGTTTTTATTCCCGTCATTTCTGTATTTGTTCCAACTAGGATGTCATTCCTCTATTTGTTGTAACTACTGTAGGATGACACACAGAGCTCAGGAAGTCATTGGGTTTGCCAACCAATGCTTCTAAGCCTGGTGGTCATTTCCCCAGACCACCACTTAAACACATTCTCTTCTGGTGATGAGACATTTGACATTTAGAGAAGAAAGAAGACCACACAGGATTCATCACACTGGTGGCTTACCTGGCTGTATTCGGAAGGCACAGGGTGTCAGAATGAGGGCAACCTGTATGCGGGCATCTGTGCATTGGCCCTGGCAACTTTAGTTTGTATTGGTTAACTGTTTGCTTAAAGACCTAACATGTGTTCCATACATTGCTTCATACTGTAACACATGTACTGTATATGTGGCAATAATGCCACATGCCAGTTAAAGAGGTAATATACTGTATGTGTGTAGGCCTGTTATTTTTTGCTATGAGAGGCAATATGAATAAAACTAGGGAGTCTACTCTAAAACAGAAATGATATAAGGTTAATGCTGTCTCGGAGTTGAATCCAAACTGCTTTTTGCTACGGGATATCATGATTGGTGGCAGTGTTCATAATAATCTATGTTTTACACAGTGCCTAATGTATTTACCTTATCAACAGATTGACTGGCAATATTCTTCCATGTATCACTCACTTATTCAGATTGCATGTTTTTGAATGTAAAATATCTTTATTTGACCTTCTCAAAATGTGTCAATAACAGAAATTAGCATCATGGTGAGCTGGAATAATATTCACATATTTTAAATTATGACACATCATAATTCTCACATAAAAACCATATGTTGACATAACCCAAAAAGAGCGGCATGAGTTTTAAGTCCGCTCACCATCAAGCAGTTTTATAAATAGTTTTTTGGGGATTTCAGGTAATTAACAAGCACATGTTTGAGTTTAAATCTGAAATGTTGAGTTGGATGTTAACAGAATGACAAACATCATTTTTCTAACAAATCACGATAAAAGTAATCTGCAACAAAATTCAAAGTTTTTTTTTTTGTTGCACATAAAACAAAATTTTTCATCTGAAGTACCTTACACAGACCACTTGTTTCTTATACAAAACAAAAACATATTTTCTTATGTTTACACGATAGATGATATATTTACTACTTATTTGATTTTTTGATGTTAAATTATATTCCACCCCTAACCCATGATACAAACATGTTTTTTATATTTATATATGCTATTGCATGATAAAACTATAATAAAATAATTAACAATAGTTAGGACAATTACATACTGTATTAAACAAACGTGTTTGCTGATGGACTTCAAATAACTTTTCAACATGTTTTGTAGCTTAGAAATCATCCACTTGTCTTAATGTGATTAAGAGTTGGGGTGAATTCAGCTTCAATATAATTGACAGCAGTTAAATTACTAAATAGCAGACACAATTTCTCATTTAAAGTAAAATGTTTATGTATGTTTATTTTTTCACAAAGATGAACAACATACAATTAGTAATAAGTGTTGACAGGCGAGGATGTTGAAATGTAAATGTTAACTTTGTAGTTTCAAGTGGAAACTGAATTGACCTCAACCATCTACTTTCAGACCTCAGATGGTATAGTCTTTCGTAAAAACACTACAGTGTGACTACTTATTTTGCTGGTTCTGCACCACAAATGAATTAAACGAATAGTTCTTAGAGGCACCTGCAGTGGTACAAATATGTGCTCATCAGGGTTAAGGTATAGTCAGTTCATTGTTAAGGTACTTTGCTGTCCATTGTCCTCAGGAACAGAATAGCTGGATAAAAGGAGGCATACACTTGGAATCCTGAAGTGACCAATCAGGCCTCAGGGTTTATTCAGCCTTGTTTGTTTGTTTTTTGTATACTGTACCCTTTGAAGAAAATAATTAAAATGTGTCCTGGGCCCATCCTGTTATTTCCAGATGAGAAGGCGTGACCTAGAAACCCTTCAGACTTTCACATTGTATACATAATGTCCCTATGTTAAGCCGTCACGCTGAATTCCTCCAATTCTGTTGTAAATATTAAAAGCAAAAACCTATTTGGTACAATACAAAATCAATGAATAGTGTATGAAGATGCCTATTCAACTGGATGCAAGGTTTGAGTCTTTTTTGCTCCAAAAGCCATTGCTGTGGATGTATCCAGGGCTGAGCATGCGTACACTATGGGTGATAGGCCCAGGGCAAACTTTAAAACACACAGAGCCTGCATGGATGGACAGCATCGTCAGGTTCAGCATTAGGGCTGTTTTTTTGTTTATTTTTTTAAATACAATTGTCTTAAAGGCCCAGTGTGGAAGCACCAAACATTGTGCAAGCTAGGTCCACATTTGACAAGTGTGTCTAATTCTAATTGCAGGGGCACTTATTTAGTGACATGATTGACATTTGTACAGCTCACACATGTTCTAATGTTCTGTGTTTTCCAGAATGAGCCTTTAATAAACACTGTTTACACAGCTTCCTGAGAGTTAGCTAGCTACTGTTCTAACAAACACTGCACAACTAGCTACCTGCTCACTTTACATACAGCATAGGAATGCACTGATACCAACACTGGTGCACGGACGGAGATCATCACGTTCCCCTCTGGGAATCTAACTCTGATCTCCCATGCAGAGAGCAGACGCTCCTACAAGGCAAGCCAAAAACCCATAGGCTCTGGCCTGCATCGCCAGAGCGTCCCTATGAGGTGTCGGAGAGTTAGGATTAACACCACAGAGCTACCTGCTGGCCACCGTTACACTCACCCCCTTAAACCTCACTCATCCGGGTCACGGCACCAGTGTGACGGAGATCGTCCGTCCCCCTCTGGGAATCGAACTCAGATCTCCCATGCAGAGAGCAGACGCAGGACAAAAACCCATGGGCTCTGGCCTGCATCGCCAGAGCGTCCTATGAGGTGTCGGAGAGTGAGGATTAACACCGCACAGCTACCTGCTGGCCACAGTTACACACATACCAGAGTGGTGTTTGGTATCACGCTAGAGAATTGTCTGAAAGCCATTATCAAGACCCAGTGACCAGTGAGACCACTGACCCAATACTAATGTGACAATTACACGTATTGCCCCCTGTGGTGTCAATTACCGCAAATGAGATTTGGCTAGTTGATAGATGTTTTGGGTCTCACTAGTCTCCTGAATTTTGCCAGTTGTTCTTGCTACTTATGCCGAGCTCTAGTGTACAATATATAAACCTGACTAAGTTTGAAAGTCAAAGCTGACAAAATTGCAACATTGCAGCATTTCCATTACATTACCATTTGCAGAAAGATAGGTGTGAATGCCCTGTAGTGGTTATATTGATATTGCACTCATCAGCCCTGTACTACTGTATATAATTAGTTGATTAATGACACCTATGACAAATGGATGACAGAACTAATATTATTTTGTCAATAGAAAAAAATCGTAAAACGTATCGTATCGCTAGTTTTCCAAAGTGACATATTGGTATCAGTGCATCACTAATACAACATATAAATGTGTAATGTGATAATGCAATGTATAATTAAAATATGTTGTATAATCATCCTCTCTGTACAAGAAACTAACTCAATATTTACTTTGATGTAAACACCTCTTGAATTGCAATGTAAACAATGTTACATTGCATGAAATAACAATGCCCTATTAGACATCCTCAGGTGACAAACCTTGGCCACGTTTCATACAAAACTTTAAACCATATCACTGTAGAATATATTCTACAGTAGCAAGAGCCCGATGCGACCATAGAATATATTCATATTCTACGGTCGCACTTCCATCAGTATCATTGATCATTTGTTTCAGGAAAGGCAAAGAATAAACCAGTGTGACCAACTACAATACAGCACTAACATCTGAGAGCATTCTTTACTGTTATAGGAACAGCAGCGGCACAAAGACATAGTCTTGCAGATACAGCATGTATAATCATACAGAATGTACTGCCCATGTATACTGATATTGTGGCTTTAACAGAACGTTTAAAATGACTGTTGCTGTTGTACTTTTTTTTGTGTTCTCTTAAGAAAAATGCAAATAAAATAGAGATATGAGACATCAAAAAAGATCACTGACTATCTAGTTAATCAAAAAAATTGATAAAAAAGAGAAAGCACAATGCATCTTGGACCATCAAATTGCTTGGTTGAGACAGTTGTCATGGATGTTATAATAACGATCAATAAAAAGCATCACTGTCCTTAATGCTACATCAACATTCTTTTTGGAGGGACAAACTTCAGTGTGATTGATGTTACGAGAACAACCATGTCATTGCCATGTCAACCCATAACATCACCTACGATATATATTGGGCTGGCTTTAGTGTCCGTTGATGAGTTAATCATGCTACTTTTTTACTTAGGGTAATTTAACAGACTTTACTATAACAGTTTACATGTTACATTAAACATTAAACATGATTGTAAATGAATGAATGAATTAATTAATTCCATTCATTCCTAATTAAGAGTGTTTTAATTCAGCCATATTAACTGCTCTCCATTTCAAGAAATGTAGGTGCATTAAGAATATTGCAGGATGGCTTCAGTACTACAAGGGGTATGTCTACGGTGATGTTAGAAATAAATATCAGCGATGGCTATTTTGATACACGGTGCTTGGTTGATCCATAAGCAGGATATATATTTTCTATAAAAGCTTCCTAAATTCACCACATCACCAAGTTTAGCTGTAGTTTAACTAAAACACACAAAAGAAATGGGCCCATACAGCGATGTTCAATAGAAGGATAGGAGAAATCAAGGGTAGAAATACGACACTTCAATGCAGTCAGATGAGGTTTTGTTGTAGTCTGTTAGCAGTAATGTTATTTACACAGTTCAGTATGTACATAAGAGAATCTCCCAGAGATGTTAAGTTCTGTAAAGATGCGATGGGATACTCCTTTTATTCCTTAGACAAAGAACCATATGAGTTGCATTTCAGATGTTTCAAATGGTCAGTGTACTTTCTATTGTACAGCATCAGTCAATTTGAACTTTCGACGGAATATGTTTAAACAGAACCGCCACTGTATTTAAACACTAATCTTAACCTAATGATATTTGAAAACATCAGCTATCCAAAAGTTGTAATGGTTCTTGACCTGAAGGATTCCTTTTAATTTCTCACACAAATCAAGATCTTAAATACAATACATTTGATCACAAAGGTATTCGTTGAGTCCAGTGTTAAATGCACTGTACAACCTTGGATTTAGTTTTCTTCAAAATATAGTTTATCCCAGTATTTTTTTTCTTACAGAATGCTGTACGTTTAGTTTCTGCATTGAGTTTGGGTAATCCTGATCTTTGTGGATCTTAAAGTAGAAAGAAGGGAAAACAGAAGGGAAAACAGACACGTTTCCAGGACGCGTCTTCAGTGAAGACGCTGTACTCCATATCGTGGTTCTCGTCTGTCCCGAACCTCAATCTAAGAAAGAACATTTTAAAGATACTTTAGAAACTCCAGCTCAGTTATGTAATGTAGGTACACTTCTTGTGTTTAGAGCCCCCACAACCGCTAATGTCTGCCTTAGCTCATCGTGTATGTTTGGCAAATACAATGTGAATTCCAAGCATACATTACACTTAAAATCTGCTTCAAGGAGTTTTGCAGAAACAATAGCATTTCCCAAAGCAATGACAATGTTCAATGACAAGAGAAATAAACCCTTAATCTCTGAAGTGAATTGTGTTTAGTGTGCTTAAATAGAAATAATAGATTGAGAGTCAAGACCAGACCTATAGGTCAGAATATCAGTATTGCAAGATGTTTAAAAAGAAAAAACAACTTCACGGTCCAAAATCGATTTGTCAGATTTTGCAGCATTATAATTTAATTGATAATTCTCTAATCTAATGTTGCTCTCAAATCCTATACTCATCAAAAAACTCGGATACTGACAGTGTGATCTACTGTATCACCGCACATCTCCACAGTCAGTAAATGTTGATGGCTGTACGTACCAATGCTATGGGCACATCACAATGTTACGTTCATATATTTGGGCCAAGTTGTTAACAAGACAGTAGACACATCAGTGCTCACTGACACAGGAGCGCCACCAAAATCACCACTTCACCTATCATAATGTGAAGATCACCTAAAATGAACAACGCATTCAAAAGGGAAAGTTTGACTTACCCTTGACACAGCAAAATCTGCAAGGAAACACAAGTTTTGTAAATTGTCTATTAAAAGTACAGCAGCCGCAGGAATGTGCATATTTGTGCAGAAAACAGTACAGAAAATGCTTACGTAGGTATCAGCTAAGCATTGGTGTTATTATACATTAGAAGGAGCGAATGGTTCATGTATTACTGTTTTCACTGAGGTCACCATGTAAGATAATAGTACAAATCATTCACAATGTTAGCTGGTGCAGCAAAGTTAATCAGATATGAACAGCAAGACACGCCCCCGCGCACCTATCTCACTGGAATCTCTCCAGTTACCATGGAAACCATCATAGAGATAGATTGCTGGTGCACTGAGACATCTTATGTCACTGCCCCCCTTTCCCTCTCTTACTGCCTTTTCCTTTTTACCCATATTATTTAGTTCTCTGAAACTAACAGCGATTTGAGTTGAAAACTTGCAGAACGTAATAGGATATAATTTGCCTGTGTTTTACACACAAACACACACACAAACCTCCTCACCCTGCCGTAGCTTTCTTTTTTGTGTTATTTTCATACAATTCAAGCTTTGTGATTCAACCTGACGCAACACAGTGCAAGCTGTCAGGAAAAGCCTATGGGACCGCTCTATCACACTCTCAAATACAGCACTAAAATCACTTTAAGGGACATTTTAAACAGGAACCAATATGAAATACAACGTTATCAAGAGTGATCTAATAGCAACCTACAGTAATGGCTTTCTCCTCTTTGGCCTGTGGTACATTTCCAACTAACTCAAGTAAATTATGTATCATACAGTATCATACATATCACCTATTGGTCATACCCAAAGGTGAGGACTGTTGTGTTAACATTGTTAAAAGATGACGTATGACCCTGATTATCAGCCACGGTGTGCCCTCGCTGCACTTACAACTCCATCATTGCCTCTTCTACTCTGTCTTCATGCTGGGAACATCACCATTACCTCAAAGGCCTTGTCATGGCTTGGCTCAAATGGGCGATATTTTGATGCGCTATTGAACATCATAGATATTGCAACATTGGACCAGTGTGTGCCGTACAGCTAAACGAAGACGTTTCACCCTAGGTTGTTATTTAAACTAGACATTTAGTTAATATGATCTATTTAATTAACATATGTGATGATCCAATTCTTACAAACAAAACCAATAGACCAATATACCAAAAAAACCAATAGTCTTTTTTCAGATGATACGTTTGACACACAGGGTTACCTTTATTATCTGTCTGCAGGTCATCCAGGTAGAAGTCTGTCTGCCGGTTGCCCAGGACAAACGCCAGGGAGGAGAGGATGAGGGCATCCAGGATGCCCATGATGGCCAGCATGTAGGCCCAGCGCACCGAACAGTCGCCCAGGGAGTACTTCCCTGTCTGCTCGCCGCACATGTCCCGGATCACCTCGGCATCCCAGCCGTCTGGGAAGATCAGGCAGCCCAGGACCAGGCACGCTCCTGTGGGGGCAAGAGGGGGGGTGGGCACTCTATTTGTAAGTGTCATTCATCATCGGTTCATCGTGTTCATCAGACGTTCATCCATTGCAGCGTACTGTACACACGGACATCAGATAACAAGTACAAAATCCATCTGAAAAGATTTGAACATTATGAAACAGTTTATTTTAATGTTACAAAGAGGACTCAACATGAGAGTGAGGTCCAGTAAAATATGTTAATATGTATGGCTTCCTGAGGCAATAGTAATGCTACAGCATTTATGTTTCCACACATTTTTCTATGAGCTTCCTGAATTTACACATGATACTGAATAAATGTGAATTGTTAAAAGCATTGGCCAATTGATCAAGACTAAGCTATTATGTCCCAGGTTCTGACTGGGCTGTCGTTTTGTGATGACATGCCAACTGAAACTAAGGCTACGTTCACACTGCACACAAATCTGGCCCATATCTGATTTTTTTCGCCCAAAAGTGACTCAGGTCTGATCTTTTCAGAGCAGTGTGAACAACACAAATCACATGGAATCTGATATTTTATCATCAGATCTGGGCCACTTTCATATGTGGTACTAAATCTGAAACATATCTGATTATTTTAAATGCGATCGCAGTCTGAACAGTCAAATCGTAATTGATGCGACTTTGACGTCACTCTAGATAGACATTCACTGTGCGACTCGCACAGTGAATCAGGTTCCGCCCCCCATGTTAAATGATTGTTTGGTTACTGCACTGTAGAGCACCTTGCAGAGCAAAAGTAATACGGAATACAGTAGTTTAAATTGTAGAAGCAGAAAAACACAAATACATTAAAAGGAAAACTTTTGCATGTTTTTAACCTTGCTTCACAATATGATCAATAGCCCTATGTCTGACTGTCTTAGCCGAACGTATCAATGCACACGATTAACGCAGAAAGAAAAGGGCAGATGAAATCCACTGGCAGTCTGCAAGGGCAGAGGGCAATGCCTACAATAGTAGGCTAATGGGCTTCTTCTGTACAAAGTCGCTGGCTCACACCTCGCGCATGTGTAAAATATATATGTTTATATTTCCCAAATCTTTTTGGTTTGAATGTGTCTTGTTAGAATGGACATTCCTGCCTTGGTCAAAGTATTAGTATGTCTCAGCCAAATGTTTTATTTCTATATATTGAGTGTTTTGAAAAGTGTCTTAAATAAAATGTAATATACTACAATAAAGTCTATAATGTTTTCCAGATTATTTAGCCTTTTAAGTCCTATTCATGTGTCTTTTCACTTTTGTGCTTACTTCTCATTTGCATGTTTTTGGTGTGGTGAGTGTACTGTATTTTTCAAATATATACAAAGTGTGTTTGGCAAATTCCAGCATATCACATTCTATATAAGCAGTACAGTAGTAGTAGGGCCCTACAGTATCTTACACCCAGTTAAATGTGTCTTTGTTTTAGACCTACGCAGTTGTCATTTTCACATCCAGTGCCAAGGTTGGTTAAATTGCAAATGCACTTGTGTCCATTTGACATACAAAAGATTTTTAAAAATTTAAAAATACATTGTGAAATAGTAGTATTATTTTTAATTAATATAAATTAATTACTATTATTATTATTATTATTATTATTATTAATAATAATAATTTATATTATTATTATGTGTATACAATATATAGGCTTAGGGATATTTATTTTGCTGCTGTTGCAGTAGATGTCTGCTCACATACTTTCACTTCCCAAATGAGCAGTTGAGCTGTTTATTCTGCAGAGAAGCTTTTAATTGAGCAAATTTACCGTTATAATAGCAATCCGCCATGTTGCAAACCCCCTGGAATGGGAGATGACACTGATTGGTTTATTGTATGTTACGCCAAACACACCCATGAAGAATGAAGAGAATACTGTAAGTACAATCATTGCTGCGACTGTTTTATTCTCCGCTAAACTAGCAAAAACATTTTTAGGGTATGCCCTAAATGCAGTCTGCGCCTTGCGCATTAGACTGTGCACTTTGGTTGTTTAAATAGTTTTAAGTGTATTAAAAAACTCAATTTTCTGGCAGGGTATACAGGCTTTAGTTATCAAACGGATGTATTTATTTTATAAAGAATTATCCAAGAGGTGATCCTGTATCACAACCTGTAATATCAATTTGACAAAATATTTTCATCAATGTTGCCAAACACTACCATATTATTTATACTATTATTACTACTGTATGAGACATTCGGTGCAGATTATGTTTCTGCTAGGTCCTGTCTGTGAAAAAATACAGTATTATTCATGGTAATGTGACCTTTGGATATTGTAATGTGACTTTTGGTGTCCCACAAGAGTCCTTGGCACGCTGTTAGTTTGTATAACCTGCTTACCATTATGTTATATAAATGACATTACCTTTCATTGCTATGTTGACAACACCCAGGTCGACATACATATTAGTCCTGGAGCTGTGTCTCTCAAAAATGAAATAATGCATGTGTATGCTTTTGAACTCTGACATTAAGAGATGCTTGTCATTGGGCCAGTTAGAAACAAAGACACCTGTGTGTGAATGCCACTCACTTGGACAACTATCACTCACAATGGTGGTTCATGCATGTGGATGGATTTGAGGCAGCCGGCTTTACAGTTAAACTAGACCACGATCTACGGTCATGTGCCATTAATCACCAGGACAACGGATTTTGATTTGTCAATCTAGGTGGGCCCTAGTGCAATCTAAGAGTATATATGTTTTTAAATGCCATTTTGTCATGCATGCACATCACATCACACCTGAAAAATGAGATGCCCTAAACTACACAAAAACAGTGTTCGGCAGGTTACTCAGGAACTGTAATAGTTCTATTTACTTACTCCTTTAAAAAGTAATAACATTACTTTACTTATTAATGAGTATTAAAAGCAATTAGTTACGTTACATTAATATATTACTTTCAGAATCACTACCCTGTCTCGCCCCTCCCGTAAAGTGCCAACCTGTGCATCCAGCTCATTTTAGAATTGAATCCTCTTTATTGGAACAATAATGAACCTTAGGAGTCAACAATCAGCCAAAGTGAAACATTGCAGCTTCTCAAACCAGATGATTGGACAGGTGGGTTCAATTAGCCTACCCTAAGTTTGCTAGGACCAGAGATATTGGGTGTTTCTCAATGTCAAGGATGCTTCCTTAGTAGGACGGATTCTTCCAAGTGCCTTCCTAGTCGGGTCCTTCCTAGGCTAGGCAACACATTCGAAGAACACATAATGGAATGGCCTAGCTAGTGTGCAAGATGACGTCATTCAAAAAAAAGTCCAACCTTCAAAATCATTATGCTTAATTAAACCGCGCACTTCGTTTTTAAATAACAGTTGAAAAAACAATGGATCGTGCTGTTTTGTTGTTAGTTTCGTTTTGCCCCATTCTTAAATCTCTCCTCTTTTGACGTTCGCACAGGATTGTGGGCATTTTTAGACCGCGAAGGATGCACACATGCATCCTTCAAAATCCACTGATCGAAGGACTGAGTCCTTGGTAGAATTCTAAAAGCATCCTAGACATTGGAACGGTACTTTGTCCAGATTTGATGACGTGGCATCCTTGAAATCCAGCCGCTAAGTATCCTTCCTTGACATTGAGAAACACCCATTGTTCTTGTAACACAGTAATGGAGCAATACTGAGATTAGTAATTGTAATATTTTTACCGTTTTGGAAATAGTAATTAGTTACACTACTAGTTACTGCAAACATATACAAGTTACACATGCAGTGTGTTCATAGCAGATATTTACAAGGATTTATACCTACAGCCAGACCGTGGAATGATAAAAAAGGCATATAGGCCTACTGTATGTACACATACTTAGCATCCATTACACTCCCAGACACCTACTAAGCACTGAGTAAACCACATCACAGATACAGCAGTATAAATACCATACACACACATAAAGTAGGCCGCTAGGGGGATGTGCATGCACTGTAATTCAGAGACCAACACAAATTGTAATGTATATCTCATACCTCCTCATTTGTCATTATAGGGGAGCTGATGACACTAAATTCTTTGCTCACCAGTGGTGTTGAAACTGCAGTCAGTCTGTGCCTTAAGGGGCTGTAAGTGAAACAGTCAGCTCCTCTGGGAGATCGCAGGTGCATTTCCAACAGACTTCATGTTGAATCTGCTAAACGTCCGATCGTGAAATCCATTCAAGATGTGCTAAACTCACAGGCTAAATGTGATGTAGACAAAATGTGGCTCCATCACAGCGTTTAACCTGTGTTATACTGTTTCTCAAACAATCAAGGAAATGTTCCACATGATTAATGTTGTTGACTCATTTTGTGTGCTGTGTATTACAGGCTGTTACAATATGAATAATTCACTGTGTTAGTGTTACACTTGTACAAAGGGTACACTTGTGCGTTACTAATAGATCTTAACAGGCTGGTTCCGGAAGAACTACGTGACATTTTAAAATGTTACGGTTAAATTGTTATGTTAAATTACTTGAAATCATAGGCTACACACAGCCTATACCAAAATATAACTGAAACTATTTCATTTCATGATTTCAGGTAAATACATTTTAACATGTCTCGATTGTATATTGATTATTTATCTACAACCAGGATCTAATACTTGAGATTGCATGTCCATATAGCAAAAAATAAACCTGTGGTAACTCTGTAGCCTTGCCGTAACAGGCAATGACCGAAGTCTTCATCCTAAAACGCCAAAGGCTTTCTAACGCGTCGAACATTGACGAGAAAGGCCATTGACCAAGCTGCAGTTTTTGACAAGTTGGAAGTGAGAAGGTGTTGTCCACACACACTTGCCCCCATTGGCAGGTACAGCCTGTTGAGCTCTTCTATACATTACTGTAACAAAACTAATGTTTTATTTCACAATTAACACTAGATTAAATCCACTAAGCCTTTCTATAGTTATCAAAACAAAATAACAACACCAAGCGATGTATAGTTGTAAGAAAGCAAGTGTTCTCATTCATGGATTAATTACAATGTCGGGTTTGCGGGGATTATGGCAATGAGTATTGCCTTCCCATATATAGCCTACTTAAACTAAACAATGTGAAATAATATCTCACTTTAAAAACATAAATAGGTTAAGTGTCATTCTGCTGAGAAATGATGACCCCTGCAGCGCTACGCACGTACATTCAAACTACGGATGTAGCGGTTTACCAAATCCATGGTTTGGTTCATACTTCGGTTTTTAAGCAGCGGTTCGGTTCATATCCCAGTTTTATTGTATTCTTTCCCTTGAGCGATATAATCTGGGATTTTTTTCTGTCTTTTATTACATTCGTTCTGTAGACAAGACTTTTTTTTTTTTTTTCTGCCACTGGATGTCACACTAAGCACCAGCTTCTCAGCCAAACAAGAACACTCTGTTTGCCGCCCACACATGCGCACTATGCTGTAGCGCCAGCACTAAATAAACTGGAAGTTTTGGACAGCATGGCTGACATCATGGATATTGTATTGACACACCTCAGAGACTATAGGCTTTGTGAGAGCTGCATTAGAGGTGATGTTCTTCTGCGTCATGCCTAACCATGTGTGTTCCATGTGTGTGCATAACACTGCCCGCCTTGTTATTTCTCAGCAAAATGCCACTTATCCTGCACATTGATGTTTTTAAATGAAGAGTGATATATTTCCACATTGTTTCGTTTGAGTATAGATGCGAAGACAATAGACTCGTTGCAATTGAATAATCTAATAAAGCACCTGTGAAAGGTCAACTGTGTTGAAATCTACAGTCACTAGGCATGTTAAGCATTGAAATAATTGTCCCCATCATGGTAAAAACACCTATGGTGCGCGCACACCGCGTTCCAAATTATTATGCAAATGATATTTTACGTTAATAAGTTATGCAACCTATTATGATTAGCTGATTCACCACACCTGCTGGCTATAGGCCTACTGCAAATTAAATCTTAGTTCAAACTAATATTACAAGTCAATCAATCATGTCACCCAAGTGAAATTAAAAGGAATTATATACCTATCTTTAATCATTATCATACAAGAAAGTGTAAGCATAACTTCAGGTAACACGCTCAATCACTCACGAACATTATATAGCCTAGCTCGTAGCTCCTTAAGAGCCTGGGACTGTTGCATTCTCAATGCCGTGAAGCATGTCTGAGTTAAATATTATTTCTAGTTATATTCACCATTAGCTACCATGTTAGCATAATATTGTTAATCTCAGTAAGAGTATGCTATACATGTCTTACTTTTTTAATACATTTGTATTGTGAACCAAATGCTGGCTGCCTTGTTAAAGTTTTTCCATGTCTCATCCATGGATGTATTATAAAAAACAGTCTAGACAGAAACTCCTGCCAACTGTCTGTTTTCCTGTAATAGCTTTCTATGGTGTTTTGTCCAATTTATTATTCGGTAGAACCATGGGCTTGGGATAGGTCAATTAGTTACACATTGTCGTCTCAAGCCCGAAATAGCCTACACTGAAGTGCTGCTTTTCTTTGGGACTAACATTTCCGGCATTGTTTTTAGCTCAGCGGACCCATTCTTTCCACAAAACTCCAATTAATGTTTCCCGCATTAGTGTTTCACGCACATGCTGTCGTCTTGGAGAATGCCTGATACATATTCACTTGTAAAGGGGCACCGCACTTCTGGTTAATTAGAATGACCGTCAAACAAGGAGGACGGCATGCAATTGAACAATATCAAAACCTGGGTCAGACACGCTTATAAATTGCATGCCTTGCGATGTGCTAATCTCATTGACTCAAATCACAATTTCTATTTGAAAACTATGAATCGTTCAGCCCTAGGTTGTATTATAACTTCAATAGTCAAACTCATAGCGCTACACCCAGGAGAGTGTTTGTGAGGGATGTCATCACAAGGCATGGGCATTAATTAGTGGAGGCGCGTTAGGAACAGAAGTGACTAATGTGCAATGATCAAGTTGCATGCACCTTCCCTACTTAGTGCTTAACGGCTTGCAATCCTCTACAGCTCTCATAGGCTTCACGCCTCCCACAGCCCCTACATTTGTGGACATCTGTGGGGCTGCTATAACCCCACTGAATATTAGTTTATTTTTAAGTGATGAACACAACAACAGCTTAATCTGTAAACAAAGTAAAAAACGAAATATGAGATTTGACGCCATCTCACCGCAGTGTGAAGCAAGGTAATTCTTTCATTTCAGAAGAGGGCGCCCACCATTTTACAATTACAGCACCTCTTTTGACAAATTGCTCGCTGAGGAAAAAGTAATGAAAGTAATGACAGGCATCATGGGAAATAATATCATTATTGGCACTCAGAACTCAGCTGTGTAATGAGTATCAGGTAGTAATTTAAATAATTCTCAATTGACACCTCTAAAAGGCTTGGTTGTGGTAATACTAATTCAAATGAATATTTTGATAGAATAGATAAAACAAGATGAGATAAGATAAGATAATAGCATAGCCAGCACAGATGCCTTCTGAAATTACTTACACTCCTAGCAACTCTAGTGTTTAAGTGGGCACCCAAGAAGGCTAAATATAGCTCCCACCTTTCTTATAACCAGAGAAAAGCTCTTTGATGTTGTGGGGGGTGGGGGGGGGGGGGGGGGTACAAGAGACAGG
>JAODOY010014205.1:0-13784 GCA_025399855.1 Forbesichthys papilliferus | reverse complement strand
CCCCCCCCCCCCCCCCCCCCCCCCCCCCCCCCCCCCCCTACAAGAGACAGGCTCAGTTACTCCTTGTTGTGTTTTCTCATCTTGCCTTCTCATGACAAAGCTGTCGCACCAAACATCAGCCCCCTAGATCAAACTACCCAACCACTTGAAAGCACTATCTAACTGCCTCAAACATTTCTTCACACATATTTTTAGGTTTGTTACATAACAATTTGTCAAAATCTCTTTGAAAGCCGCACACCTTTTCTTAGTCTAGACACAGTACAGTACAAGCAATGAAAGCCTCACAATGTCAAAAGCAAATGGACCCTGTTTCTTCCATATCCATACCAGAAACACTAGTAACGATTGTAGTATGCTAGCCTGGCTCTGCCAGACTAAGCTCTCAGATCAATTTATTTCACTGGATTAAAGCCAAACCCTGATTACATTTGCACAACCACCCTGCTGGCGGCCCGATCAGCGTAGGTTAGTCAGATGACGTTGAAGTCAAGCATAGTGGTAGTACAACTACATTAAAACTACGATCAAAACAAGTATAGCGACACAAAATGGTTCAGCGCTGCCCAATAGTTTCAAAATTAACCAGAGATCTACGGTTAGGAGGAAACGACTGTGAACACATGGAGCGTGCCAAGAACTATTCACAGTGAATATGGGTTACACCAGGCTAGTAGTATACTGGATATACACAAACATCCATCCCCATGCAATTGTGTGCGTGCACACACAGAGGCTATATAAAACATTGTGCCAAACTAAAGTTACTGAATCAATGTAACAGTCAACTAACCAATCAGTTCTGTCACAGTACGGCTAAACATTTCTAGTGGAGAAATGTTCCCTTGTTAATTCCATTATTGCATACCTTAATGTTTGTTAACACTATGAAAGTTCTTTGGATTCTCACCAGACCTAAATTTTATTGCAGAATTGCAAAAAGGCTTATCTTTGTCCATGACAAAAGTGGAGAGCATTCTAACTCAGGGCGGTCTAATGTTACGCAATTATTTTCACTGGGGCTTTGGTAATAGTACTGTAATTACATTTAGAAGGTAGAGCAAGCTATGCAAGCGATGCTGATGAAACTGTTGATATGTGAACTCAACATCATAACAAAAACACATCTCCCTTCAGTGACATAGACTGCTCCCTCAGAAGCTCCGCCCCCTCACATTTGCCAAACATTGCCATGTATGTGATAGTGTTGTGTGGTGCGGTCCGCCCCAACTTTTTTCCCATTTCAGCAGACACACACAATGGACAGCTGGTGGATTGTGAGGAATCTGTTATTAGATAGATTTGCTGACCCAACCTTAAAAGTGATCGCATTATGGTGCCCCTTGAACCAACAATAACTGCCAAGCAGTTTGCAAACACAACACTGCAACGTGGGAAGGGTTCATGCTACTGGTTTGAACCAATCAGCATTGATGTAAACGTCCATGCCGTTCTCACACTACCGTTTTCAAACTAAATGCAGCTACTGTAGCTTTAAAATCCATTATTTTTCAGAAACAGCATAACATACAACCTCTAAGGTGATTTATGAATGGTAATGTGTTGCCACTACATAGAGCACACAATGGTAAGGCAGGTAGGTGTCAGCATTATTGCATTAAAATATCTACTGTATAAGGTCATAATGCTGTCCTTCCATTCTGCTACTTTGTACGGACCTCGGCTTGCCCTCCTCATCTAATGGTCGGCCTTCTGGTTGACAGACAGAGCTTTTATTGAGCATGGCTTGGAGCGTATTGTGCCAGTGTGTGGACAATGCTGAGTTGTACTTTACAGGATGATGCTACTACAGGGTTCACCAGCCCATTTGGCAAGGAGCTCTCACAATATTCATTACTTCTTTTCTCGATGAAACAAAAACGAGGCATGGGATGATATGATATGATAAAAATCTATGTCACGATTATCCTGGCCAAAATAATAGCATTAAACGATATTATCGCAATTATTTGTTAGATTATTAATAAACTAAAAATGGCACAAAAACATATTGGAATCAGTTGTTCTTAAATTTTTTAAACAATCATTTTTTATTCATCAGCATTACACATATAACTATCTTGTTTGTGATTCTTTTTGTTTTGAATCCAGTATTTCAACAAATCCGATATATCTTTTTTATGTGTGGGACACTATGGGCAAGCCGAGCCTTCAGCCATGGTGGTGACTGACTGGAAAGATGCAGGCTAATATTAAGCAAAAAAATACAATGTGACTGTACAAGTGAGCTGGACCTCTTTTTTTAAGTCACTTGTGAAAATATTTAAACTATTTGAGAATATTCATGATAATCCCGATAATGAACACGATACAATTAACATCAGTATTTTTATCATGATGAATGATAATATCATATATCGCCCCATCCAGAGGCTATACCGTAAAGATATTTGAGTGGTCAAAACAGAAGGTTGTAAAAGCACTATAAACAGATGGAACTCCCAATATTCAGATATGCAGCTTTACATGAATAACCATCTAATGTAGGCTACTGTACGCCATTGGGTTACAGATAATGCCATTAAAACATTGCAATATTGTTAACCTCATGAAAACAAAGTCACAGAAGTCATAGTAAAGTATATATATAGCTATCCCCTTATGCTTAGCATCCACAACAATTAGAACATGCAATCATGAGAATACAGTCATTTTCTCTATACTATATATATTCTGCTTCTCCCTCTATCTCTGAAACAATATGTCTTACTGTATCAAAGTCTAAAAGCTTTTTGCTTTTCTTTCTTTTCATGCCTTTTATTTGTGAATCTCTCAATCTGTGTATTATTCAATCTGTTCTCTCTCTGTCTCTCTCATGCTGGTCAAAAGAATACATTATTCAGCTGTCACACTATTTTTAGCAACGACATTGTGACTTTGGAATCATTTATTAAGTGCCTGATAATTAAAACATGTTTGGTTGGGAAAGACCAGTTACTGTAGATATCTCAAGAAAAGAGAGAGGGAGAAACAGAGAGCAATAGAACGACAGAGAGAAAGGCAGGGAAATCCTATGAGGAGAATCTCTCTTTTTCTTTCCCCCTGGTTCTATATTTAACAACCACTGCAGCAACCTAAGATCACTGGCTCACTGGAATCAAAGGCATACAAATGTATTCAAATTCATTGTACAGTAGGCTATAGGTACAGTAGAAGGTAACACATTCTGTACACATGTTACATACGCAAATATGTTCCTAGCCTATTCACTGTCAGAAGGGAAGAATAAAAACACCCACATCAGTAACGCAGTATTGGCCTACTCATGGCGTCACATTCGCCCGCTGTTTTACACGCTTGAACAAATATGTGCACGCTCTCCAATCAACTCATTCTCTCTGTCTCTCTCTCTCTCTCTTTGAAGCCTATGTAAAATGTATTTTTAAACAAAAAAGTATGTATTTTGAGTGGAATATGGTGATGTCTAAACCTAGTGTGTGCGGTTAATCAGCATCGCAATTAGCTGCAGGCGTGGCTTGAAAACAACTTGAAAAAAGCAACGGCGGGTTTTACAGAAGTTAGTCATTATGGAGAACGTTTGCTAACTTCGAGTTAAAAAGAAAATAATATCACTCTGCGGCACGTTGCTCCACACATTGAAACGCACAGTGAAGCACAGCGTAGTAGCTTTGTTGATGTGATCGATGTTCGCCACTTTATGTTCATATTTACGGAGACATATCAGATAATTTTTTTCAACACGCACAGACACACGCACTTAAGGTAGCGAAATGCGGGGAGATTATTGAATTTGACAAAAGTGTATTATCTTAGCATTTAGCTTGAAATAGCTGACTTTACCTTTTATCTACGCTGAGTTTTTTTAAAGAGGACCCTGGTCCTGGGGACCCCTGTCCTGCATGTTTTAAATGTCTCCCTGCTCCATCACAGCTGACTAACATCTAAACCATGCAGGGGATTGGGAAACACTAGCTTCATTTACATGGACCCTATTATTCCTATTGTCACACTCCTCAATTGGAAGAGAAAGGTGCAACCCGATTGACCTTTCATTCCAAAGAAAATGGGTATAACCCGTTCCATAACCCGATTGAAAGAAATACAAATTCTAACATGAACCCTAACGGTTAAACCCGATTACTTCCTGGTTGTGTTCTTCTGCGCATGCCCCATCTTAAATGCTACTGTTGTTTTGTGTGATGCCCAATTGATTGGAGACAAGGCAGTAGTCTCTTCGGCCCAGCCACTGTACAAAGTCTGGACAAAACAATTGTGAAAATAAGTGAATGGAAGCTAGTACGGTGACTTCGTCTGGAGTCTAAAGGGACGTCATTTAAACCAATTAAATGGAGTCCCAATGGAAACAGCTAACCCGAGTAAGAATTCCATTCGCAAAGACAAAAAGTGTCCATATAAACTCGTCTAAGCTATAAGCTATAGTATATATATATATAAGCTAGTCACAGGAGCCCCACTTCCACATCAAAAAAACACTTTGAGTACCTTGAAAAGTGTGACAGTATTTAAGTATAATGTCTAAAACTCACTTAGAGCTCAGGAAAGTGATTTCTTTTGTGTGACCTCATCACAAGTAATGGCAGTGGATTCATGGACACGAACTAAGAACTGAAGCAATAGTCCCACATGATTGTCAGGAGACCATTGTCGGAGATATGCTATTTTATGTTTTAGACCTAACACCATTCAACCCAGCGTAACACTTAATAGAAAAAGATTGTCTTCATGTACAGGCTGAGCCGCAGAATGTACAAGACGTACTGTATTTCTTAGCTACAATACATTGTTCTAGGAATTCAGATGTATAACATATTTTTTATATCCAAGCTTCATATTAATTCGATTTTTAAGAGGTATTGTAAAATACTGATGATGGCTTTTTCTTCCTCTCGTGTCTACACACACTCACACTGCACTGGAGGTCTCAGCGAGAGCGAGAGGGGAGGAGTAATTGAGTGAGTCAGTGTGCGTGTGTCTCCTGAGCCCCGGCCTGCAGTGTCCTGCTTAGTTGTGTTGAATACTGTCAGCTCAATAGCCAGCTATAGGACCAATGCCTCACATTGGGAGGCTGTTAGCATTCTGTACCTAGCGTGCCTTGAGAGGAGAGAAAAAAGAGAAGAAAGTGATGATAGACAGATGGGATGGAGAAAAGGAGGAATCAACATTGCACGGAAGATTATTCAAATAAACTTTTTACGGCTTTGTTTATTTTCTTCCTACGCACTAAATGTTTTTTTTTTCGATGTTCTCTGCCACATCATTCCTCAGTTTATTTCCAGGAATCCCCCTGTGGTTTATAAAAACACACAAGTTGTTCTGAAACTGACGTCCCCTCCTGCTGAATAGCTGCTCTTCCTTCTACAGTGTTTTTAGGCTCACACCATTCTCCTCTCATCCTAGTGGATACAAGTGTCACCGCTTGGCAGAGGTTGTCTGGCAAACCACTGTGGATGTCTATTGTGGACATTACAGCTGAATTTTTGGTTGTCTTGTTTCGTTGAATAGGCCAGTTTCTACCAGTTTACACACATCCTCTTGTTCAACTATGCATATGAGTTCTACAGAGTTGTATTCGCTATTCGCGGAAAGTGTGCTTTTGTGGCTAGCCTTAAGACCAGGACAAGGCACAGCAAGAAACAGCATCACTCCTTAAAATGCTATTGGGAAATCTATGTCTTGTTTAGTTTCTGTGGAAAAATGCTGCACAGTCTGGACCATAAGTGTAGGTAAATGAACCCATTATTCACTCTCCCATAGTGGTGTGACATAACTGGGGGAAGATAGGAGGATTAGCAAACAGCTTTGGCTCTCTAATGGACAACTACAGGTGCATTTCTTTTGCTGCGGTTGGACTTTAAGCCTTTTGCTGACTAAATTATTGCATAGTTTAGGTCCAGTTAGCACAATTATCTATACTAACTATTGTATTGGTCATCAAAACAAACACACTTCAGTGCCATATAGTGCTTTCTCAGCTCTCCAGAATTGGACATGCTACTGTAGGTTTATTTACATAGCCAGGGCTGTGTAGAAACACCAGATGCTATTTCAGTGTGTGCACAGAACGAACAGCTAGTGAGCCGCGGTGAGATATTCGCTGAATTGGACCAAACCCTGCCTTTAACACTGAACTCCATCCTTGTGCTGGGCATGAATAACATCATGATCTCATTGAGCCATTCAGGACCTACCAGCTTTTAGCTGTAGCCAAGACTACTAAGACAATGCAGTCATGCTTAATTCTAATTTACCAGTAGGCTATGTTCAGATCATACTGTAGCCAAGACTACTAAAACAATGCAGTCATGCTTAATTCTAATTTAACAGTAGGCTTTGTTCAGATCATACTGTAGCCAAGACTACTAAGACTACCAATACAGTAGCCATTAGTGATGTGTGTGGTTTTTTACAACCCGCGTCAACTCGACCCGCTATGAGAGCCAACCCGCACCGCCTGACCCACAAAAACATGCGTTCATCATCCAATTGAACTTGACCCAACCCGCTAAACCGCCAACTTTAGCCTGTATAGCAACATAGAGATTAGAGCTTAAATCGTGCCTGAAAAGATGAACCCGACATGGACCGAGTCTAAAACAATTTAAGGCTTTCTAAAGCCCGGACCCGATTACAGCTAGATCATTTTTTACCACTTTCCCAAGCGGTGTCCATATACGATGAGTATCACCGTGCCTGTCAGATGGCGCAGAGCTCTAGTCTAGATAGTGCTGCTGACTATTTTGGTACAGTACTAAATGGTATATTGAACAGCTTGCTGGATAGTGATTAGTGAAAAGAGAAACGACAGAGAAATGTTGTTTTCGCTACGATATTGGGCGACGCACAGCCAAAGTGAGAAAGGGAGAGGAGGGAATTGTAAACTTTACCAGTGTGCGCTACGGTAGCTGATGGTCCTGCCTCTAAATATCTTAATCCAATAAGCGTCCAATGTTCCATGGAGTACGTATAGCCAGGCTCCAGACCCTTTTTGGGCGATTTCAAAATGGCTAAAAATCATCCTGACCACTCTCATAGACATTCATGTTAACATATTTTTTCCAAAAATGCAGGCTCTTCAATGCATTCTCTGTGGCTTCTGGAAGTGCTTGCACTAACGTGTTTTTACAAAACATTCGTAGGTATCTTTCAGTGACGTGTGTTGTCTACGCAACATGACCTAGAATGGTTCGTCGCTGCACATAATGGACTGTGTCTTCCCTTCTGTCTGCATGACTTGCGAAGGAATTAATATAATAATATTAATAATAATAATAATAATAATTGGTAGGATCGTCTAGTCTAGTTTGTATGCAATTGTGCTTTTCCATAACCATTTTCAACAATAACTAAACAGAAGCCAAACGTCAATGTTTTGCATTCACTTGAACCAAGGTGGCCGTAGAGAAGGTGAATAGATTGGGAAAGAGCATTTTGCTGCACCTAAAGTAAAAATGACAACTGAATCAGACTATTATCAATAGGTTATTTTGTTTTGATTGACAAGCTATCTCTAGAATTATTTACTTAGATACCTTTAATTTACCTAGGCTATTGAATGGGTCACCAAAACAATTCCCCTCCCTAATTACCCGAGCAGGGACTTGGTCGGGAACGCTGCTTTGCCGTGTTCTTTTCACCCAACCCACCCGCACCCGCAATGTTTTCTGATAAGCTTATCTGGAGAATAAACTTCAATACTGCATCCACGTTATATCATGATATTCAGTTTGTATTTCATAATATGTAGCTGATTTACATATGTGTTGTTGTTTCTGAGGACAAGACGGGAGCTTCATATGGGTTTAAAAACATCTAATGGGCTTGGGCAGTCCTCCATGTATGCAGGCTTCTGCCCAATATTAATACTGTAGGTACTCTATATGTGTACTGTATGTCATGTACAATATGGACATTTCAACATGGCACTCTTTGAACAGATAACTTTAGGACAACTAGTGCAACATAAAACAACGGCAAGCAAATAATAATAATACATTGCCTTTCAAAGCACTCAAGGTCAATTGACATTGTACATACTGTAGGCAAATATAAAGATATATATAAAACTATATAAATGTATAAACTGAAATATTCTTTCATACATAAATATAATAATAAATATAATATAGTATATCACAGCATATTATACAGTACATGTACCTTACATAAGGCCTATACAGGTAGGCTATTGTCGGCTGACTTTGTCCCCTTGTGTACAGTAGATGCTGTGGGACATTGCCACTGTGCTGTGCCAGGATACCCCCTGCTGTGCGCAGCAGCGAGAACAGGATGATTAAACGATCATCACCAAGCTAGTCGGCAGCCATTAGGGCCTGTGCCAAGCCTGTTAGACAACTCACCTCCATAGACATCATAGACCTCTACAGGAAGGACAAGCAGCAAACCTCTGAAGTTGACTATGCCACACACACTCAGGTTAAAGAGAAGATATTACGTTCATACAATAATCATTTATAATAATAAAGTATTGCTTCCGGTGTTCTTCCTCACACTGTACGGCTTGATTCATGGGTTTGCCAATTTAATATGAGCAAGGCTCACCTCTTGTTAAGTAATGAGGATTGGGATTAAAGGGTATAACTCTGCACCTCTGGCATTCTGTTAGTTCATTTTCTGCTGATCGTGGAGCAACAAAGCCGCTCTGAAACTGCACAACGTAGACCAGAGTAAGCAGATAAGAACGCAGGAAAAAGAACAATAATAGGAAAAAAAAAGCGCTGATCTCACTCTCTCTCTCTCTCTCTCTCTCTCTCTCTCCCCATCGTTCACTTTCTACCTCAGTCTCTCTCGCCCTGCTCTCATTGAGCATGCTGACTGTGTCACTGAAAGCAACTGACTCACACACTATTCTGCCTGGCCCATTTATCACAGCCATCAGCTTATAATGTACAGGGATATACACAGGAGACATGCCGGCAATGTGAGTAGGAGGGACAAAGTGAATTTTTCGCACCGTTTGTTCTACACAACATGGGGCTATCCCTGCATACACCAAGGTGATAGTTGGTCTCCCTTCTGATGTGCTCTCCCACATGAGGAACATCTGTTCACCGTGCGCGAGGCTAAAGCGCTAGAAAATATTTAATGTTTATGTAATGCAGAGCTGGGCGTACAGTATAATAGATATGTGTATGAAGTTCCACTAACTACATTATTTAGGTTTTACTTTCAAGTCATCTTGTAACCTTTAAACCTGCAATCCCTGTGATTCTTTTGTTAAACAAACAAACACAATAAAGACACTTTTTTATGAAGACAAGTCTACACACTGTTAGAGGATCAATAGAGGTGTTTGCCCTAGACACCCTAGCAGAAGTCCAGGGAAGAAGGCTTTGAACCCTATTAAACAATGATACTGGGATATGCAGCTAGAGGTAGCCATTTTTGTAGTTCTGTTTTTTAACAAAAACAAGTGGACATTTTTTGTAGCAACATGTTCATTTCTTATGTTGAACAAAAACCACAAACTATGAAATAAGACTTTGCTGATAGGATATTTAAAGTAAGTCATTCTGGAGAAAAAAAACTCTAAACGAAACAGCTTTCCATTCTACACCATAGGGTGCACCCTCAGACGCTCTGCCCCACACACTGAAACACATTGCCATGGCTAAGATATTGTTATTGTGTGCGGTTTGCACCAGTGATTGTAGTGCAAACCACACAGAGAAGAAGTACCAGATAGAAGTACCAGATTATTTTTCAGTATGTACAGAGAACGGGAAGATATTCAGTGAATTTGACTGAAAGTGTATTTGCTTACAATCGCTTGCTACTGCATGCTGTACCTTTTATTCTGGAACAAAATACAATGCTCATTCATGCACGCTTATAGCCTGGTCAAAATCATCCTAAAAGAGCACTGCCTTTACAATTTGCTCCACTATGTACAGTATTAGGCTTGCATAGATCTCCTTTTAAAAACAATTAGTCAGCCAGGCAGTGCAAAATGTTGTCAATCAAAGCATTAGCAGGTGAATGGATCTCAATCATACTAATCAGAACAACAAACAAATGAATCAGTGACGATACTGTAGCTGACATGGGACCACCTTCAACCAATCAAAACAAGACCCACATTGGAATTATTTTCAAATGACAACCACTTAAATGTGTAGTCAGATTGTAAGATAGTACACTTTTTTCAAATAAAGAAATGCATATCAATCATTAATAATGCCCCCTGCCTGTATATATGCAAAATGTACAGTACACCACAAGAACATGTACAGTAGCCTGTTAGTCTTCTGCCTTAAAGGTAGAGTCAGTGATTGTAAGCTTTTTTCCTCAGCTGAAAACGCTGGGCGCTCTGATGAAAAAGCCCAACCGGCAGAGTTAGGAAGCGTTTTTTCAGCTGAGACGCTTTGGTTGCTATGATAAAGAATCTCCGTGGGAATTCAGACCGCACCACACAACACTATCCCAGCCTTGGAAATGCGTATCCAATTTGGGGGACGGAGCTTCTGAGGGAGCACGCTATAGAATTGAAGGGAGAGGTGTTTTTGTTTGGATGGAGTTCAAATATCAACAAACTTTCCCCAGGATAGCTGACTCCTCCTTTAACACTAATTGCATCAACTGCTAACCACCTGGATGGTGATTGGTTAGTGGTTTTCAACTGAGACTTCCAGGACCGATACAGTATGTGAGGCATAGGCCTACTGTAGGATGATTAGAGCTTGAATATCAAGATGTTTTTAACTAGGCTGATATACTAATCATTTTGAAATAGAGCAAATAATTTCTAAAAGTGTATTGTGAGAAAGACATTATGTAACACAAGCGAAAAGAACAAATATGATGGTATGAGAACATGCAGAAAAAAATAATAAAACATACAGTTACTTGACCAATAAAAAATAGGGAAATTATTAATGAAGGGATGATATCTAGGTGTATATCCAAATTTAGGATTGTGGTTATAAAATATTACTTCAATGTTATCAGCCTAGGCATGCTGAAACAAGTACTTACTTAAAAATACTTTCGATCAACTGGAATCTACCCCCCCCCCACACACACACACACACACACACACACACACACACACACACACACACACACACACCTCACCTGTGTGAAAACACTAATCCAATCAACCTGAATTCATCCCTCCAAACAGCAATATCAGCTAAGGTCCTGGTTGCAGAAAATTGGGTTCACAACTCGACTGCATCGTTCTATATGATGAGTTGGGAATGAACCAATGAATGAATAAAATTAGCATTTCATCAGCATACTTACAATCCCCTGTTCTGTGTGTGCACTCAGAATATCAATCAACACTGGATATCCAGACTGTGGTCTGTATCTGTTAAACACAATTCAGACGAAGGCATGCTAAACTCTATCGCCACTCACTCAATAATGAGCCATGATATTGCCTTGAGCCTGTGAAATTGAGAAATATCCAGCATTGTCCAAAAATAAAAAACAAGCATTGAGCTCTAGTTGCTTTTAGAATGGATGGGGTATTTGCTTATAAAGAACCTAGTGCTGTTCAAAGATGTATTATTCGTGGTCAAGAATAGCCTAACCATGGCAAGTTATTTCCTCCATTCTTGTCAACACGTTTATAGGTTAGACCTAAAGAAACGAAGAAAGAGGGTGAGCTCTACACAGGTGTACCAGGATATACAGTATTCATCAGCCTTACCACACAGCAACTGCATCCAAGCACAGGTCTTGTAGACGGTGGATGTGTTGCAGAAGAAGAATAGCGCCATGCATGCGATGCAGCTCAGGATCAACACCATTGACAGCAGCACAAACACGGACGACGCCTTGAAGGCTACGGACGGGATCGAGCTGAAGTCGGAGAAGCTGCCCACGCACGTGAGCTCGCGGCTGGGCGAACCGGTGCCGACGCAGTAGTGGAAAAGGCCAAAGTATCCCGCCTGTGGCGTGTTGACGCTGTCGCCGATCCAGTAGGGTTGGATGAAGACCACAACGTTGACGATGGCGAAGCATATGGTGAAGATCGCCCACAGCACGCCGATGGCGCGGGAGTTGCGCATGTAGTTGTCATGGTAGATCTTGGAGGCTTCTTGAGAAGGCAACATGTTTTTTTGTTTTCTTCAATCTTCTCGGTCCCCTTACGACTTCCTCCTCCCCTCTAAAATGGGGTTTGGTGTATTTTTCACTCAATGGATGAAGACTGTGAATAGCCTGCTGTAGATAGGCCTAATAGCTGTTTTAGAGTTTTGCTTGGTGTAGGCTATTCTGTTTCAGCAATAAAGCACTGGCATTTAACGATTACTATTGTATTAGATGTATTGGTAGTTTCAGATCTGGTTCCTATATTGGCTATTGGACAGGCCTAATTTTCATTTTCACATCACCCCGCATGGAAAACTGAATATTCACATGTGTATATGAAAGTACAAAATTAAACATGGCAAAAACTAGACTACTTGAAATGCTACATTGAACTCATAGAAATCCTACCTATCATCACTGATAAATAATTTACAAAGACCAGTGATTCAACATGGCTTTGCTAAGGCTGCATTTCATTTGGGGGCTACACAGTAAATAGTAATAATAAAAAAAATTAATCCATCCAAACGAGATTTGCTAGATTTCGCAGTTTTCGCGGGGGTTAAGTCCGTTTTTATCCTCGTCCACCAGTCCATTACCATCCGGGAAATGAGAGGGGTCTTGTTGCCTAGCGCCAGCGGTGGACCCCCTTTTACCATCGGAGGCATCCGGGGGGTGCTCGCATCCTGTGCCTGAGCGAAATAATGGGTGATCGATCTCGAATGTTTGAGGAAAAAAAAAAAAAAAAAAACACAGGATGAAGGAAAAGCAATAGTGTTGCCTCTGTCAGATCTTAACAGTCGTTTCTCGAAGATCTGACATCCTCCACTG
Source organism: Forbesichthys papilliferus (assembly GCA_025399855.1). Lineage (NCBI taxonomy): Eukaryota > Metazoa > Chordata > Actinopteri > Percopsiformes > Amblyopsidae > Forbesichthys > Forbesichthys papilliferus. The sequence goes on along the minus strand of JAODOY010014205.1, from coordinate 893 downwards.
TCTGGACTCCATTATCATCCTGTTTTTTGTCGTTTGTGATATGCGCGCGCTCACTCTCTCTTTCTATCCCTCCCCCCTCTCTCTCTCTCTCTCTCTTTCTCTCTCTCCTCTTCCTCCTTTCGTTGCTCACCGTGGATCCCTCCTCGCACAGAGAGCGCGCCTGCCTGCGGAAGATGCTGATGTTGTACTGATGACAGCGATGGGGCGCGTTCATGTACACGTGCATGTATATGGACACAGTAGCAGCTTACTGGAGATTTTCGCCATTTGCGCGTCTCCGCCCTACAGGCCAACCTTACATCCTCATCACACGAAAAAAGCTTACATCTAAAGTTGTAGCAGGGATGTTGACTCTTACACCAACTCAAGATAGGATCACATTTAGTTCAATATCATTTATATTTTGTACGATCTGCAATTCAATTAAGGTACGATCCCCGGTTGTGTTATAGCGCCCCCAGAATACTATTGATGTTTGAAATAAACATCTGGAAACAATTCAAGAATGTTAAAACAACATTTCAGAATAGTTTCAAAGCTATTGGCTTGTATATATTGTATTGTTTTATTAATTATATTTATTTGAAAACCAGGATATTTAGAGTTAAATCTGAAATCTAAATTTTTTGTTTTGTTTATGAATAATTTTATTCATCTGCATGGGGGATTAATGTACAGTATTGTGACAAACAAACCGTGTGCAGCTGCATGGTGGAATAAGAGTGTTTATGATGCAGTATAAACATGCAGCCCATCAGAAGTAATGAGATAGCATACATAACCTAATTTAGAAAATTAGTGATAGCTATTTCACTTTGTTAGCCAGCGTTATATTTAGGCTTGAGTGATGACTGAGTGAAATCAAAGACATGCTATTACACTAATATATATAT
>JAODOY010014194.1:0-27333 GCA_025399855.1 Forbesichthys papilliferus | reverse complement strand
TTATATATATGCATATAGAAATATTATTTTTATATATAGCTTATACTGACTGATCCAGAGGCACAAATAAATGCACACACACGATACAAGGCCTATACGTGACCCTATTGGCTCTAACTTGGTTACAGCTGTCATATGAATCACTTGACTTCATTCAAGTGAAAGAGAGGAGAGATGGAAAGAAATATGCAAAGTAGGAGTAATACAACATGGCAATGCGAGAGAGAGAGAGATAGAGAGAGATAGAGAGACAGAGAGAAAAAGAAAGAAAGAGATATTATACAATATAGTGTGTGTGTTTTGGCAGGAGGGTGGCGAGGGTGGCAGACAGCTATCCTCCGTGGCCTCTCCTCCTCACCTCCCCCTGATCTCCTCTACTGATCCTGCAGGCTCCTTCCCCAAGGGCCTCCCTGTAGCCCAGCTGGAGATCACACACACTGACTCACACACACTTGAACAGAGTGAGTCACCCACACACACTCACACACACACACTTGCGCCCACGCAAGCACTCTCACTAAAACAAACTTGTGCACACGCACACACACACACACTGGTCCTTAATGGGAGTCCATCATTAACCATCTGGACTGAAGGGCCCAAGCATATGGTACTGGGAGCATTAACTCATCCAGGTGCTGCAAGACTGGAATGTGTGTGTGTGTGTGTGTGTGTGTGTGTGTGTGTGTGTGTTGGGGTGGGCTGGGGGGTACGCAGAAAAGGACACTGTACCCGTAAGAGCAGCACATCCTCAGAACCTTCTAAACCTGGCCCTCGGGACTCAGGAGGACATGGGACGACGCAACAACACAACACTGAACCCGGCTACAACTAAAGTCAGATAAGGTGCAAGAGAGCATTCTGTAGGGCCGCTAAGCAGATACCAGTTCAAGGTCATTGTTTTAGTCTTTCCAATGCCATCATCTTCAGACTGGAGGAGTGCGGTTTTGGATATGGTTCATTCGTTTGAAAACGTGTAGTGACATGAATGCAAGTGTGCCGGTTTTAGACCAGAAGCTTGGGAGTGAGTTTTATTCAGACATGAAGGGCAGCTTGAAGACTTTGTACTATGGGAATTGCAAGGGAAATTAAGTGTTAACATTTTTTCTGACTCAGAGGGCAAACCATTTGTGGCACACATTGTGTGCGTGTATGCGTGCGTGTGTGAGTGTGCGCGTGCATGCGTGTGTGTGCCTGCAAGCATATCTAATAGATAATTCATAGAAGACCACAATTTGGAAATATTGACTAGTCACTTACAATTAAATGAGCTAAATCACTGATGTGACCATGAGATGTTATAAGACCTTGAGGTGTCTTTGGCACAGGGTATCAGCAGGGGAGATCTGTTTTTACTGGCCAGAGTGTAGGTGAATCCTGCCAGTCCTAGAAGACACCCTTATGGCCAGTAAGTGCTATTGCCTATTGGTTAACCTGACAGGCCACATGGTTTGTTTACACAACCAACTGGGGAGGAGCCATCCATTGAAACCATTTTAAAAGGGCAGGACTTTCAAAACATACTTGGCAGGTGATTGGATGAACCTGTTACAGTACCAGCGGAGCCAGTTTAACTCTTGCTGTAGCCAGTAAGAAGAGTATAAACATATTTTCTATTGAGAAAAAGCATTAGTTATTGTCTAATAAAACTGACAATATTGCAGCACGTACAGTACGTTAATCTTTTGTTTTACGTTAGCTATTGTTTCGCAAGACTCGCATTTGCATGGCTGTCCACCTCAACCATGGCCCCTATGACGATGATTGGCACACTATATTGTTTTTTAACAGACTGAAGAAGTATCTCCAGCTCTCCACTCCAGACTGAGGCTGCATCCGAATACCCGTACTTGTCTACTAAAGCAGTACTCAGTAAGTGGTAGTAGTCGAGTGGCGTACTACCTCCGTAGTGTACAAACGTTCCACACTACGCTATCCCATAAATCAGTTGGGCACTATCCAGAAAAAAAAAATCGAAGAAGAGAAATAGTGGTAAATAAAATATAACATGACGGGAGCAAGCAGCGAAGGTGCGGCGATGTACAAATCATCATAAGTATCATAATCATACTATCACTCCAAAGTGAAGACAATTTCATATAGATATAAAGTCTTTTTTTTTTTAAATATGTCGCTATTGAGGTGAGTTTTCGCAGAAAACATCCGGGTCAAAGGACAGGTGAGATGGCAGTTGAGTATATCTGAATTGTGTCCATACTACCCGCTCGCTTACTCGTACTAGACTAACGATTTTGGGCAGTAGGTACTTCACCAAAGGTAGTTAAGACTGAGTATTTGGATGCAGCCTGATTCTCAGGGCAGGATGGTCGAAGCTAGCTATTGGTAACATGAGGGTAAGTTCTGTTACATTTTTTAAAACTTTTTGTTACATTACAAGTCCTATAACTTCTAAGGGAATTCGCTTGACTGTAACTTTATGCAGACATGTCAATATGTCAATTTATACATTAGAATAATGTCTTTAAATCATAAAAGTCATATAAGTATCAGCCCAAAGACCTACACTTTGTATGCAAAAACACATGAATAATCTGCAGCGGTTAAATTAACTCAACATAGTTCTGTACATGTCAATAAAACAGTATGCCTAAAGGCCTACAAATTGAATCCCAACGAGGTCAAAAGTTCAACCTCTTTAGCTATACAGTTTCACTGCTCGATCCTCACCTTGGAACTTGAACCCCTCTATCTGCACCCAGAGACAAAGATCCTCCGTGTCACAGTCACACTTCCACGGGTTCCCACTGAGGCCCAGAGACCGCAGGGCAGGCAGGGCGATCAGGGTGCTGATGTTCAACACCGTCAGGTTGTTACGGCTGACGTCCAGCACCTGCAGCGCGATGTTCTCCGCAAAAGTGTCCGGGTGAATTTCGTTCAGACCCGGGTTATCCGTCAACCGCAGCATCACCAGAGACACCAGGGGTCCGAACGTCCGGTCCTCTATCTGCAGCAGGGTGTTGAACGACAGGTCCAGATAGGCTAGTTTCCGCAGGTTGCCGAAGGTTGACTCGGAGATCTCGGTCAAAGAGTTGTTGCTGCAGTCCAGGTAGACCAGATCAGACAAGTAGTTGAGCTGGAGCGGAGGAAGGTCGCCTATACGGTTATTAGAGATGATAAGTTGCCGAGTGGCGAGGGGGAGGTCATTGGGGAAAAGGGTTAGCTCCTGCCCGGCACACTGGACCACCAGCTGGTCATCGCACACACATCTGTCCGGGCAGCCGGCTGTGAGAGCCGGGGACGGGGCTACCCCCATCACGAATATAAAGAGGAAGATAAGCCGAAGGGATTGCGCGCTGGGCTCGGGCAGAAGACGCATGGCGAAAGCGCCCAGAGCGTCATGAACTCGGGATGAGCAGGACCAGGACACGCCAGCGCTCTCTGGGCATGCTGCATGAGTCTGCGAGGCTTGGAGAGAAGCGAGACGGCTACTCCGGTGACCTGGGCCAGGTCGTCGTTGCCACAATGTGTGGATAATTGTTCTATCCAGCCTCTCCTTGTCTTTCAAAAAGACTACCGGTCACTCATTCACACGCACTCTTGCGCGCCACGCACGTCACGGCTACATCCATAGATTCGGGAGGTGACTGATGGACGTTTAATCGCGACACTCGTTCGGTACTTTGTCTTTCCCCAAAACCACAGATCTGACCTCTAGATCTCCGCTGCTGGTGTCTTGTGTTCTCATCTTTGTGTAATAGTTGTTGCTAGGAGCGTGCGTTCTTCAGAACCGATGCCATGACATTCGCAAGTTACTCGACAGGTTTCCCCCAAAAAAGGGGAGCAGAGGTGTCCTTTTGTCTAAGGAAGCAACACAGTTTGTAACACAGCGCAGTAAATTCTTGGAGAGATTTAAACGCGGCGTCCTTTTCCCTGTGTTCTGACAGCTCTGACTGCTTTGGGATGCTCTCTCTCTCTCTCTCTCTCTCTCTCTCTCTCTCTCTCTCTCTCTCTCTCTCTCTCTCTCTCTCACCCCCTCTTGGGCTCTCAGTCTCTCGCGCTCAACATTACAGAGGGAGGGGATAGTGTTTACGTGTGTGTGAGAGATTTTCTGTCACAGAAGTTAACTATCGAATGCGTCATAGTGACGTCACCAGGTGTTGCTTATTTATGCCATGCTCATAAAAAACAAATGGCCCGTGTTTATGGCGTCAGGGTACAGACAGTCAGTCTGACCGGCTCACGGCGTCTGTGTAGAACAGTGATATGAGCATATATCTATCTGTCTGTCCTCTTTCTCTCTCTGTGTGTGTGTGTGTGTGTGTTCATGTTACAATAATAATCCTGCCTGAAGTACAAAACCTCATGCCCTGCCTGTCCCATGTGGTTTGCTTGTTACATTTTTACACACCAATTTCTCCATCCTATCTTCCAACTTGTTGGTCATGTTTTAAATATATTGTTAATCCATTGATTCTGGCATACACAAATAAGGCCATTAAAGTAACATGCAGTTGTTGCCATTGGAATAAAACACATTATTGTTATTGAGGTTTCAATGGCAGGAATCGGAACTGACAATTACGTTATTCAGCCTTGTTTATGTTTTTCCACCCTATTTTAAATTACCTTGGCTGTAAATTGTAAATGGTTATGGGTTTTTGTCATGCAGATGCAGAAATAATGTTTATTTTGTACAAAATAAACCTATTATTTCCTTCTACCTTTACCACTGTCATCGTTCTCACTTGTAACACACAAAGTATTTTGAACTGAGAACTATGCTTCCTTCAGCCTGATAACATACACCACAAGACAGACAGTTGGACAGAGCAGCTTCTGCCTGGCTGTCTGTCTGTCTGTAGCTGTGTCGTTCGTTTGCTCCTTATGGCCCTGCTGGACTCTACTACAGAGGACTGCCCTGGTCAGCCCAATGATCAGAATCATTAGTGTAACTTTCCTCTGAGGCTTCGAGGCCAAATGGTGTCAGCTTGCAGGGGAGTTTGTGTTTCTTCGTGTTCGTGCGCATGCCTGCTTTTGTGTGTGTGTGTGTGTGTGGTGCATGGCTACATGATAGGCAGATCTCTTTCTCTGTGTATGTATGTGGATGTATACTACATCAATATGTGTGCAGTCTACCGGTGTGGCAATACGTGATAGTGCATATATGTGGATGAGAGGCAAGGTGGTGTGACATCTTTACTATTTAATAAGGTATGTTCAGTGTCGGCTGTCAGCATGTCACAAGGACAGTCTGGTCCCCAGCTGAAGGGGGGGCTGCCTCACTCAAACTCTTCCCACCTATCTCCATTTTTGATTCAAAGGTAGAGTCAGTGATTGTAAGCTAATACAGTTTATTTATTTATTCGCCATTTAAATTCAGCAAATATTCTCTCATGGTTGCTAGCTGCCCTTTCTGTGTGCCCACTGAAAAAATAATATAGTGTTTCTACACAGCCCTAGCTCTGTAAATGGGGACACAAACAAAGTGGTGCAAACCGCACCACACAACACGATCTTAACCTTCTCAATGCATTTCCAATGTGTGGGGCGGAGCTTCTGAGGGAGCACCGTATGGCATTGAAGGGAGCGGTGGGGGTTTTCTCTGTTCTTTTTTTAGCGACTTCAAATATAAACAAGCTTCCTCCAGAATGACTGACTCTACCTTTCCCAATGTTTTTGTTCTTATACCTTATTATGTGAAAAGAGAAAGTTGTTCCAGGTTTGTGCAGGCCCGAACAAAATAATGTTCACTTTCCAGCAGCATAATTTGGACAGTGTTTCCATCTTCAATCCTTCTCATCTCTTCTGTGTGTGTGTGAGAGAGACTTTATATGGTCATACCTCTCTCTCTCGCCTCTGCTGTATACAATACTCTATCTCAAGGGGCTCTTTTTGTAAGCCAGTAACCATGGCCATCATTCTAATGTAACTGGAACAGGAGAATGTCTATCAATTACACGACTGTCTCCACACTGTACGTGTGTGTGTGTGTGTGTGTGTGTGTGTGTGTGTGTGTGTGTGTGTGTGCGTGCATGCGTGCGTGCGTTCATGCATGTATGAGTGTGTGTGTTATGACTAAAAAAAAGCAAGTAATTCTTTCAAAAAGTATTTGCACAGATAAGCCGAACGACAAATACATTTAGTAAACATCCAAGTCCAGATGTGTGCTACAGTATTTTTTCATTAATGTCATGTGATGTGTCATATGCAGTGCCACAAGCAGTTTGTACACGTAGTTGAGTGCGTTCATTAGGGAAGGGCTGGTTATGGTGAGCTGTACAGGGCGGTTCTGTAATATAAACAGAACATCCATCCTCCAAATGTAGTCACATAATGTTGGATTCATAGCCTTGCCACAAATATGCTCAAGTCAAACATGTTCATAACGTGCAGAGACTTGCCAAAAGATTGTTCTATTTATAGCTATCAGGTTTATGGAATAGATTACACATAAAAAGAGTTAAGACGAGTCCCCTGAATCATATACAACAATGGGGAATGTTGCATTGCCTAAAAATAGGCAAGTATAAGTATGGATTTCTTAATAGCAAATTGTATTCTATATACTCAGGAGATACAGTTTATACTTAAACACTCATGAGTTTTACAGTATACAGTTTTTTACATGTATAATGCCAATTCAAGTTCCATTATTTTGGGTTACCCAAAATATAAAATACTAAATAATATACAAAAATGTGGGCACTATAATGCACTGACAGCCGAAAAACAAGCTTCAGGATGCCTTTCATTCAAATGAATGTTGAAATATATACTGTATCGAATGTCCCTCCCAAATATAAGCTCTGGCTTCGAGGCCACGAAGATAGGACTTCCTATCAGTGCACGTTTCTTACAGGTATATCCTCCCAGTCCCTTGTTTGTAGGGCAGGCAACTCATATCTTATCATTTAACAGGAGAATGTAGGACACTCCACTGTAGGCATTCATACACACTTGGGTCTACTCGTGTCCCACTCAACACTGACCCCTGCAGGATTGGAGAGGATCTAATAATTTGGTCGGACATACACGGGAGGAGGATGCAGGATATAGTACTGAAGCACACAATATTAACTGGTTTTCTTTGTTCTTTTCACTCTCCTCTTCATCCAGCTGGTGTCCATGTGGACCAGTTGTGCTGTTTAATAGCATTATTGTCACCGTGGGTTGTCTGAGTTGATGTAGTGACGTCACATATTCTCCCACTTCATATCTCTGGTGATCCGTATTGCACAGCAGCAGGTCAAGATGTGAGCTCCAGTCATGGACAGACTGGCAGTATCAGTCAAAGGACATCAGGCTCAGTTTCTCTCGCTGACACACACACACACACACAGGGAGTGTCATCTCCTATCACCGTTTTTGAAGACGTATACAGGGACGCGTGGAAACCAGAGAGGGGGAATATACACCTCCCAGTCACAGATCCCAAAGAACATATTCTCCTAGGCTTAGACTCAATACCACCACTGGGTATCATTTCACAAAAAAACTCTCCAATCTGTCTCACTGGTATCATTGTATTCTTTATTGCAGTTGTTCATTCTTGATTCCTTCTTTCTTTGTTCTTTATGATATGACGCAGTCAGGTGTCTAAACATTAACTGGTAGCCTACTTTTCAAGCGTAATTAAGTTTGCTGAACAAGCTAAAAAAGGTTTGCTGGACAATATCACATAAACAACACATTGGCTACTATGCTACACTGGGACATAGAGACACATATTGGTAGGCTGCTGCCCCTCATCCTTACTTTTCCTGATATGTCACCAGAGCCCAGTGTGCAGGTGTATGCTGTAAAGACCCAATTAATAATGTATGACCAGACTAGACACGGAGAGCCAGACGGAAAACCTTACCTCAATGCCAACCTTTGTCTGGCCAACTGGAAGCTCTGTGCAATGCATGCATGCATGTGTGTGGGCGCCTGTGACTGAGAGAGGGGAATGGTGGGGACATCAAAAACACATTTATTGTTTTTGATAAAACCTCATAAAGTACTACGAGAAGGAACAAAAGACAGTATTGCCCCTCCTCTTATCGTGTTCTGAGACGGTATGGGTCAGGGACAACAACATTAATAATGTTTGGTTGTTGCCACAAGCTACAGTGCATCGGAAAGAATTCACAGCTCTTCACTTTTTCCACATTTTGATATTCCAAAATTGATGAAAATATTTTTTTTACTCAGAATTCTACACACATTACCCCATAGTAACAAAGTGAAAAAAGTCAGTTTGAATATTTTGCAAATGTATAAAAAAATAACAAACTCACAACAAAAACAAATCACATGTACATAAGTATTCAAAGCCTTTGCACTGACACTCAAAATGGAGCTCAGGGACATACTGTTTCCACTGATCATCCTTGAGATGTTTCTACAGCTTGATTAGAGTCCACCTGTAGCTAATTCAGTTGACTGGACATGCTTTGGAAAGGCACACACCTGTCTATATAAAGTACAAAAGTTGACAGTGCATGTCAGAGCACAAACTAAGCCATGAAGACCAAGGAATTGTCTGTAGGCCTCCGAGACAGAATTGGTTTGAGGCACATATCTGGGGAAGGCTACTGAAAGATTTCTGCAGCATTGAAGGTCCCAATGAGTACAGTGGCCTCCATCATCTGTAAATGGCAGAAGTTTGGAACCACCAGGACTCTTCCTAGAGCTGGTCGCCCGGCCAAACTAAGCAATTGGAGAAGAAGGGCTTTAGTCAGGGAGGTGATCAAGAACCCTATGGTCACTCTGACAGAGCTCCGTGGAGAGAGGAGAACCTTCCAGAAGGACAACCATTTCTGCAGCACTCCACCAATCAGGCCTGTATGGTAGAGTGGCCAGATGGAAGTCACTCCTCAGTAAAAGGCACATGACCGCCTGGAGTTTGCCAAACAGCACCTGAAAGACTCTCAGTCCACGAGGAAGAAAATTCTATGGTATGATGAAACAAAGATTGAACTCTTTGGCCTGAATGCCAAGCGTCATGTCTGGAGAAAACCAGGCACCGCTCATCACCTGGTCAATACCATCCCTGCAGTGAAGCATGGTGGTGGCAGTATCATGCTGTGGGGATGTTTTTCAGCTGCAAGAATTGGGAGACTAGTCAGGATTGAGGGAAAGATGAATGCAGCATTGTACAGAGACACCCATGATCAAAACCTGCGCCAGAGCACTTTGGACCTCAGACTGGGGAGAAGGTTAATCTTCCAACAGGACAACAAACATAGCACACAGCCAAGAAAAAGGAGTGAGTTTGCGACATCTCTGTGAATGTCCTTGAGTGGCCCAGCCAGAGCCCAGACTTTAACCAGGTTGAACATCTCTGGAGATATCTGAAAATGGCTGTGCACAGACGCTCCCCATCCAACCTGATGGAGCTTTAGAGGTCCTGCATAGAAGAATAGGAGAAACATGCCTAAAAGTAGGTGTGCCAAGCTAGTAGCATCATACCATGCCAAAGGTGCTTCAACTAAGTATTGACCAAAGGCTGTGAATACTTATGTATCAGATATTTTTTTAAACATTTTTTCACTTTGTTATTGGGTATTGTGTTGACTTTTGAGGAAAAAAAATATTTTAATCAATTTTGGAATAAGGATGTAAAAAGTGAACGCTGTGAATACTTTCGGGATGCACACTGTATATCGCGCAACAACAACTCCGCCCCTCCACTTCCTTTACCGTGTTTTTAACGTTGTGCGAAAATACTTCCTCTTTCGATTTATAAATACGAGAATCCACAAAATGTCTTTATTCCACTTAACTATGTCTGTGCGACATTGTTCAACTTTGGGTGTAATTCGGACGTACGCAAACGCTGGAATTCAAGGTTTGATGCCCAGTGTCGGAGTGTCATTGTGCGGTGACATTCGTCCTCTCCGTGGATACATGTGTACACACAACCGTAGGCAGCAACACACAGATGTTACAGATTCTATAGAAGTGGATCTTAAGCGATTTGATGGGGAGGACGCGGGTATGGACCCATTGTATCTTTACAATATTTTCAACCCAACAAAGCGTAGGACTATTGCATTGCAGACAAGATATATTTTCATTACCCTTTCCATCAATGCCAGTAACGCTGTGTCAATCAGAGAACAGAATAAACCTTAAGCCAACGTTATAAACCTATAGTGCTCAGTCTATGTTGTGCATCATCTGTACATTGAAATGTGTCTTCACATTGCACTCACTCAGGTATCGTGGAAGTTTTGATGTGTCGTCACAAGGCACGAAATGCGCTGGGCCATGTGTTCGTGTCACAGGTAAGATGGCCTACACTGTATATTTGTCAAGACCGCTACACAAACATCCAGTCTTTACATTGACATAGCCTCTGGTGTCATAGTAGATGAGAGGGCTGGTCTCTACCATTTCGAATGACCCAGATGTTCGAGTGGTGGTTTTAAGGAGTATAGTGCCAGGTGTCTTCTGTGCAGGTGAGTAATAGCATACGGTGGCCTAGCAGTAGGCCTGCCATCATGTGCCTGTAGCTAACATCTACTTATATTCTTTAATATGGATAACTTAACACTTAACAATAGTTTACACTGTTGTGTTATGGCATGTTGTAGGAGCTGATCTGAAGGAAAGGACACAGATGGACCACACACAGTCTGATCTGTTTGTTCACGGCCTGAGATCGCTTATGAGTCAGATTGGTAAGGTGGTGCGTGAATAACACACAGACTGGTGTGACATATTAAGCTGTGTGTGCTTGCTGGGTGAGCTGGTGTTTATATTGGAGAGTGCATGAGAGTGTAAACCAGTTAGCCAAGTCAAATTCGTCAGCTTGTGTGTATTATTTAGCAGGGGCATTTGACTAGTTCTTATTTACAGTATTTCTCAGTCGCTTTGGTACATTTTTCAATTCAGTCTTAACAGTTGCAAACCAGCTTGTACATTTCTCAAAACAATTCGTACAACCCGCATAACACAATGTGTTTCCGGCAAAACCTCATAATTTGCTAAAAAAAACGTAGTTTAAAAACTCTCAAAAGCACATTTGTACGTCGATGAACATATCATTGCCATCAGTGACAAGTCCTTGACCTTGTGTCCTTGTCTCCCAACAAGCTAGTCAAAATGCATGCATGTTCTCAATATAACAACGTACTATGTATGTTCTAATATGAACTATAGGCTAACATTTAAACTAAAATGCACAAATATGCAGCATTATATACAGTGTATACTCTTCACATTTCAACAGCATAGTCTAGTGATAGATCGATTACTGTAAGACATTGGACTGAATTCACATTTACTGTGTGCTTTGTACTGTGTATATACACATACTGTAATTTGTTGACATTGTCATTGAAAAACAAAATTTACAGTAATACCACCTTACAGCACATAGCACAAAGAAGAATAAAAAAAACAGCATACCCCAGAACTACAGCACTTTCTAGGCTTGGCAATTGAAGGTTTGATATTTTAGATATCTAGTTCTCTATCTAACTAGTTTGTTGATCTGGTTGATCTGGTTGATCGACCACCTCACATTTTCCCCATAAAAGGATAAAGTCAAGTTTCACTGGAGCAGTTTATCAATTCACAACACATTTACCTGATATCTAATACAAATGATAGGACAATTTTACATGTAATGACTTTACATTTAACATATTAATTAATGCCTAGATGTTTTGGGGGGTATGACTATTCAACAGACATCCAGTGTATTTCATTTTGATCAACATGCCATAAGCAATTGATAATGTAAGAAACAGCAGACAATTGTACATAACCATTTGCATGAATGTGCAAAAGCATCTGCAGTTTGTTCCAAAACAATGAGAAATGTCCATTATGATGCGCACAAGTAACTTGATGATGTGGAGGTTGAACACGTAATTTTGAGAATGTCAATTCTGATCTGTACCAAAGTGAATGAGAAATACTGTAATGCCTAGATTATTTGGGGGGTAAGACTAACCAACACAGCGCTAGTACAATACATTTTGATCAACATGCCATAAGCAATTGATAATGTAGGAAACAGCAGACAATATTTATATACATATATATACATTTGCATGAATGTGCAAAAGCATTTGCCATTTGTTCAAAAACAATGATAAATTGCCTTTATGATGTGCACAACTGACTTGATGATGTGGAGGTTGAGAATTTCAATTCTGATCTGAGAAATGTACCAAAGCAACTGAGATGTAAACTGACATTAAAAAAATACAGACAATATATAATATAATATATCAGGCAATTTATTATAAATACAAAAGTGAAATGATAATTACTATGAACACCATAAAACTATTCATAATCTAAACTATCTTATGGGTAAGGAAACAGTCTAGTATACCACTAACATGTAGATCCAGCTACTGCAAAAGTAAATCTTCTGTTGGGTAGGCCATCTTGTCACGCCTTGAGCTGTCTTCCTGTCTGTTAAGAAGACTTGCGTGGGAGAAAGGCTTTTACCATTTTACTGATACCCGTAATATGACAGGTTGACATATGTAGATGGAAAAACTAAAACAACTGATAATGAATGACAATAACAATTACTTCCCACAGCCTTATGCTCATCTACTGTACTTCAACAACAATGTTCTGTCAACCTGATTCAAAAATGTTATTCTGAAGAAACATATTACTGATTACAATTATATTTTTACATGTCAGATAACAACACATTCTTAAAAATCAATAATCTATTCAGCACTGCAATTAATGGTACAGCATGGACAATAAAACAAATGTTAAGCCTGAATTAGGCAATGATTGAAGATATAAGAAATGTATTGGGGACATGCCTCATGATTATATTCAGTACAAATTAAATCTTCAGTTTAACTTTGAACTTTTCTCTAAATTTATTTGAGTTCACTTCTTCAGTTCGGTTCAGGAATGCATACTACATGAAGAAGGCCTCCAATGATAATTTTCTATGGTTTAGTTCGATGTTTGCGGTCTTGTCTCCTGGTAGGGCTGGGTGTCATAAAGTCTTTAGAAGCAGGAACTGGAACGGCCTTCAGATTGTACTTCTTCACCCTAGGACGGGGGGACGGTTCTCTGCTGGTTAACCCCGGGGGACAACGGGTGTTCACATAGATTGCCTCTTCTAAAATAACAAACAAGAAATATGTTTAAATAAAACGAATGAATGCAAAGTAAATGGTTGTAAATTGACATATGTGGGCTTTACCAGTATGCACCTATACTGCATAACAATGATTGATGACTTATCTCTTATTATAAATTGAGACAGAAATATATACTGTATATATATGTATATGTATATGTATATGTATATATCACTATATCTATATATTTAATTATATTTACCAAGACAATTTCGAGACATGAATCACATTCTTCTTTTGGGTTACATAACGTGATTGTGACACATAACTGTAAAATTGATTTTACATTTAAAAATTGAAAATTTCGAGTGTTTTTCCATGCATTTTAAGCTACAGACATTACATTTCACATTGGCTTAAGTGCCTATTTTTTAGCAATAACGAGCACAGCAATTTTAGAAGGAATTTCTTATTGAGAATAAAATGTTTTTGACAAAATTCAAGACTTTTTCCATTGACTGGCCACAGACTAATAATATAGGTATTCAGGTTTTGACCATGCAGTTGTTTGTGAATGGGTAGACCAGGTAGGACGTCCCATGGGGCCGTCCACCTTGTGATTAACTTAAATAAATCAAACATGACAAACAGACAAAAGCTATAACTGACACTGGTCTTAAAAGGATTCACTGATACCTTTTCTCCTTTGTCGTTTTCTCCTCACTAGGAGGGTGACGATGATCATTGCTGCCAGCAGGACGAGACATGCCACTCCTACGATCACAATATACCTCCAGTCACTGACCAAACCTGATAGTGCAGGTTGGTCTTCTGCGAAACAAACACAAGACAATGCTTTATGATGCTCTAAATTACATAAAACTATCAAGAATAGGCAACACTTTGTTAATACAATTTGTTAATGCATGCACAATAAAAATGTTACTACATTTCAGTCGTATGGTACAAGTACATCTGGATATTCAATGCTGAGCTGCATATTGAATGGCATACCCACGCACTGATCACAAGTACTGAGTGTGTGTGCCTCCCCCCACCCACACACACACACACACACACACACACACACACACACACACACACACACACACACCTGGTTTACGGGTCACTAAAGCTTTGGCTGTGCCTTCATTTGTGCTCTGTGCTGCTGTCATAGAGGAAAAACGTATTTATTTTAATATTTCTGTATTCATAGAACAGTAAATCCAATCATTCATGTGGTATGTGTTTCTTTACCAAATGTTTATCAATTATAAAAACACTTACTAATTACTACTTCCGTTCCATTGCTAGCACTTTCAAAATGCCTTGGAATCTCTTGTATTACTTTGCAGAAGTACCATCCACTATCGTTTTTTTTTACATTTGGTAGTCTCCAAGTAACATTTTTCTGAGTTTCTTGATCATTCAAAGAGTTGACATAGAGTTTACTGGAAAGGTTTTGGCATGTGTTGTTTAAAGAGAATTTCCTTAAACACCACTCCACTCTGACTTGAGTTTTAAATTTAAAGCGACACTCCAGGGTTAGCAGGGACCCAAGTTGAACTTCTACTCTGCTTGGAGGTTCATCCAGAATTAAACATCTTGCAGCTGAGACCACCATGACAGCTGCTATAGATAGATAGATAGATAGATAGATAGATAGATAGATAGATAGATAGATGTAGATAGATAGATAGATAGATAGATAGATAGATAGATAGATAGATAGATAAATAAAAAAGAGAAAGATAAGCCTCAATGAAGAAATATGCTCACACCTAAGCACATTTATAGCAATAGTATAGTTACTATTACAATTGAAATCAGTAATGACCAGTATTTATTCTGCAGCTACTTGTTTATTACATTGAGCTGCACATAAGAGCTTTGCATCTTATTCACGTATAATGGATTTGTAATATTCCTTAGCACATCACAGTAATTTGACTATAAATACTAATGAATTTCTGTTCTGTCTATCTTAAGGTAACAGCTTTACCTGTAAGTAACGGCACAATTGATCTCAGCTTGCAGATGTCCATTGTGTCACATCAAAGGTGGTATTTGTCTGCGCTGCCTTCCTGTCATCATATAGAGCAAGAAGTAAAAAACCTGTGTGGGTTTGGAAGGAGGGGCTTATCTCTACGGCATATGAAACACAAGCAGACAGTTGTGGAGATGTATAAAGAACTGACAGTAGATATTAAATGCTCTAGAATCTAGACCAGGGATATTCAACTCCGGTCCTGGAGGGCCGCACACTGCATCTTTTAGATCTCTCCAACACGCCTGATTCAAGGTTGTTAGATGCCTGACAACCCGTTCATTTGAATCAGGCGTGTTGGAGCAGACACGCGCGCGCGTGCACACACACACATGCATGCACACACACACACACACACACACACACACACACACACACACACACACACACAC
Organism: Forbesichthys papilliferus; assembly: GCA_025399855.1. Lineage (NCBI taxonomy): Eukaryota > Metazoa > Chordata > Actinopteri > Percopsiformes > Amblyopsidae > Forbesichthys > Forbesichthys papilliferus. Next base: position 11,875 of record JAODOY010014194.1, on the reverse strand, counting down.
AGGCTGACAATGTATGATGTAGGCTGGTGGTTCCCCCAATGTCTGCCACACAGTGGGGTATACAGAATGCGCTTTGTGGGTTTTGGTGCAAAGGTGCTAAAACACATGTGAGTTTTGCTTCCTTTCTCTATATGAATTATCTAGTCTTCAACCACAATCTTATTTGACAGCACAAGCAAACATTTAATCATTAAAGATAATTCATACAAGTGGCATACAAGCTGTCATACAAGTAGATTTAGATGTTTACATTTGTAGACGTGGACTATTACGTGGAAGTTAAAAGTTTCGTTTTACCACTTTGCCCCAAAATTCACAACCTTGGTGTCATGTTTCACAACTCTATACACCAAAGTCACACATCACACATTTTTCACAACTCTAACACGTTTTCCAATAGCTTGGATACAATAAACATAAACCTAATAAATATAAACATAAAGATAATAAAGATAATTTGTTCATTAAACTAAGATCACCTGTTCAATATATGACACAACTTAGTGTTACCATTGTGTTACCATTTCAAAATGCAATTGAAACATTAAATTGGAGATGACCGTCTATTAATTTCCTTACAATGATTTAACTATCAATTTATAGAACTGCTCAAAAATTATAAGTAACTGTTGCATTACTCTTACAGTATTGCATAGTATTATGGAAACTGACAAACAATATTCCAGGTTTAGATCATAACATTTCAGGATAAAGAGATCCATCAACATCAATTGAGTGGAACATGAAGCAACTACCTATGAATGTACTATTTCATCATCATTGTTTACAGTTTCAAACCCTGTTTCTATGGCCTCATGTAACACTTACTGTATCCAGAGCATGTTTTGGAATTTTACATTACTGTATGCATGCAGGCCCTTGATGATTGATATGACATTGTGTTACAAGTATACAGTATATTGAACTGAGTGTATCAACCTACAACACATAGTGAGTGTATACTGTAAAGGCTTACGCCATGGAAGGCCACGGTAGACACATACAAACACAGCAGACCAGTGTCAGGCCTGGATTCACATAGCAAGATGCTAGTAATGGCTAATGAACACATCTATTAAATTATACAAGACGATATAGAAGTACAGCAATACTTTGTTTGACTTTTTACAGTATGCCAGGTGAAGAACACTATGCAATAATTTTTTTGTAGGTCATTATTTTGTTATTTATTGTATTTCATAAAAAGATTTTAGATTTTATTTATTGATTGCAATGTCTATGTTTAGTAGTATTTGCTACACTAGTCACGGGTACAAACAGACGAAATGGGTTTCCTCAGGAGGGTGGCTGGCTTCTCGTTGAGAGATATAGTAAGAAGCTCAACTATCCGTGAGGAACTCGGAGTAGAGCCGCTGCTCCTTTGCGTCGTAAGGAGCCAATTGATGTGGTACGGGTATCTGGTAAGGATGTTCCCTGGGTGCCTCCCTTGGGAGGTGTTCCAGGCACGTCCAGCTGGGAGGAGGCCCAGGGGAAGACCCAGGACTAGGTGGAGAGATTATATCTCCACACTGGCTTGGGAACGCCTTGGGATCCCCCAGTCAGAGCTTTGTAATGTGGCTCGGGAAAGGGAGGTTTCAGGTGCCAGGCTGGAGCTGCTGCCCCCGCGACCCGACTCCGGATAAGCGGATGAAGATAGATGGATGGATGGATGGATGGATGCTCAACTGGACATTTTACAGTGATGTATTTATGTTTAGCACTATAATAAAACCTGTATCGCATATTGTGTACTACAGTATTTATTGATTGTTCAAACAGCTACACAATGAATTATGAACCTATTGACATATTGTGTGTCTGTGAGCTAAATTACATTTTCTATGGTATGTCATAATAATTTTGTAATTTGAACCAATGATCCTGCAAGTGCACAGTTTCTTTAAAGATATGATAGCACAATGCAATGTTTTGAACAGATGACAGCCTGTTACAAGTGGTTCAAATTTTAAATTGTGTGTCTAGATTTGTGAAAAATGACACCAAGTTTGTGAATTTTAGGGGAAAATAGTTTTAAAAAAAGTAAATAATAATTTTAAATGTTGGCATATAATGCTACTCACAGTAACAGTAACAATACAATCACAGTAACAATAACACCTGGATAACATATGCACACTACACTTCGGAAAATGTTATGTTGATATTTTTAATCTCCTTTTACGGATTATAATAGAAACCTGCAGGATCAGCAGCATATTTAAAACAGAAACAGCAATTCCCATAATCCCCCTCAGACGCGTGCGCAATATGCACTACGGCCCAAGGCGTTGGTGTCCGACGATGCAATGCACTCTATCAGCATCAGTACCAGCTCAGTGACAGAAATAAGGCTAAACTAGTGGACATTGGAAAATACCGATTGTAGTTTTACTTACTCTAGCATAATTACACTGGACCGGGAAGATGGGAGATCAGAAGGTAAGACTGGACGCGAGGAACAGGTGTTTCTGTTATATTGAGGTCGCGGGACGTAGCCATACAAAGAAAGGAGGAGTACGGTAGTACGGTAGAAGAATACAGGACTTCGTTCATTCATATACTTGCGTTAAAACTAATTTAGTCAGTGCACGTCCTGACATTGAGTATTCAATCATAACGGGCAGAAATATCATTCGAATACTTAAACGTCAGTGCCAAGAATATCCTGCCATCTTGATTATAACATCGACGATGTCTGTCCTTGAGTAGTCCGATAATACTGATGATGTGTGTTGAAAAGGGACATGTACCGGTTCCGTAGCAGCTTATTCGGCGACATTTTAAAAGTTTGTCTATCTAATAAGCAGCTTGGGAAAAGCTTTGAGATCTGCGAGGGAGGTCCATCTTGTACGTATCTTGAGGATGGCCTTGCTTGCACGGCTTACACCTCACATAAAGGACAATAATAATGTCTTATTATGAACTCATAGAATTTCACTGTGTGTGAGTCACAATGGAAGGAAAAATATGCTAGGACTAGTATCGTATCATTAAGAATGCCGTTTTGTTTGGAGAGTAAGACTATGTCCAGATGCTTAAAGGTTTCAATGGCGGTTGAGGCTTGTTATTAAATTATTAATGCGCAGCGTTTGCCCATGAAATGACCCTCCCTGTTTTTGGATGGTATCTAGTAGTGTTTCAACAACCATATGCTGTTAAAACGCCTAATGTTGCGCTTTGCTGGTGGCAGCAGCATACACTTAATACATAAAATATTAGCAGACTTGTCTGCAATGCATCATTATGGCTTTTTTTAACAGCCTATGCTTGTTGAAACACTCATAGATTGTGTCCCACCTGGGCTGTTCTACAATGAAATCCTAAACTATGTTTAAAATATTGTTTTACAGTAGGCTTTCTAAACATACAGCGATAGATGTGCCCTAAATCAATCACTCAATCACAGAGGAGGATGAATGAATAAATAATCATAGTGTATGCTCCAGGAGTCTCTCTGCAAGATCACCACCACATTGGCGTTGAAGAACGACGAGATCACCAACTTCATATGCAGTCTCAAGCAAAGCTTGGAAAATTTGGAGGTAGATTTGCATTCTAGGTTGAGCATGCCAAACCACTCAGCCTTTACCTGGTTTACACCTGCAGCTCCAGGCATATAGGGCATTGACACATTTTCTCATTTACCCCTCTAATCATGTATGGCTGTGACCTTGTGATTGACACCAGGCAAACTCCAACCGTGTTCAAGAGGACCTGGAGACTGAGTTTAATTCCCTCCATTGTGTTCTGGATCAGTTGAAGGAAGGCATGGTGACACGCATCAAACAGGAGAGGGCCAGCCGCACATATGAGCTGCAGGTAACATGGGCATTTCGTAATGTAAATAACTTATACATTTGAGCACAAACGTATTGAATTGAATTGAATTGAAAATTATTTGAATGATTATAAATTATGATATGTTCTATGACTGTATTGTTAATACTTCACAATATTGCATTGCAGAGGGTATAATAAAACAATCGTTGTTACAACTTTAAAATATACTGTTTATATACTGTTTCCTATAGACCTGCCTATTTGGCCCCTTTTTATTGAATGTGAATCAAATAATAGATTCCAAATGTTCCAAAGAATATACATAAATATACATACAAAATATCCTAATTTGGAACAATACCATTCTTGTCAAGGCTTTTCTCTTTTCTTTCAGTCAAATATGTATTTGTTTATTACTTTCTCAAATCTTTCTCTGGTATACACCAACGAGTGTAAACCCATAGGACCAACCCATGGCTCTCAAGTGATGCAACTACCTCCTCATTATACTAAATAATAGACCCTCTGTACTCCTCAGAAGTATATGATGTTTTTCACATTGACCTCATGTTGGTTTGCTCTTCAGAGTCAACTGACTGCCTGCACCAAAGCCTTAGAGAGCTCAGAGGAACTTCTAGAGCTGGCCCAGCAGACACTGTGCTCTTCAGAGGCAGATGGTTTTACACAGGTATCTGGCCAGCAATGTCAGCACTGCTGTACACCTGAGCTTTTGATGATAGACTGTGTCCATACATAATAAGATATCATCGCTCCTGCTACTGGAGCAGGGTTCTTGCTATTTGAATATCAAACACCTGCTGCTGTACGTTTTCAATGAAAAATGACGACTATGCGTACTCCGACTCAAATCTCTCTTTGTCACCTCTCTCTCCTCCTTTCTCTTCGTCCTTCCCTCGTCTGATTTCTCTCTCCAGGCGGCCAAAGACATTAAGGATAGGTATTGTACTCAAGCTCCCTCCCCATTGCTTCCTTCTCTCATAGCATCCTTTAACCCATGACCTCCTACTGTAATGTACTGTAGCGTGCATGCGTTCCATCCAGTAGTCGCAGGAACCCCTTCATGCAACCATTAAACCGTACTCTACTTGGCATGGGGGGAATACCTCCTCTTTTAAGAGTTTTATCTTTGTGTTCATTCCCATTGTCTAAGTGTGTGCTGTCATGTGTGAACCATCCTTTGTATGAATGATATTGCTCCACTTGCAATGCTCTTACAAAAAACTAAAGAGCATTGAGTTGTAGGGTGCCTTTTTACTTAGTGGAGTGGACTTTAGTAGCCTTTACTTAGCATGGTATTAGTATTATTTAACTGTAGTGTCTTTATAGTTTTGTCACATGATTCTGCTGAATAACACTGTTGTTTACTCTTGTGTTTGTTTGCGGGTGTCTCTTTGTTTTCAGCGTAACAATGGCCCCAGCGTTCCGCCTGTCCCTGAAGGCCAAAGCCAGTGACAACATGAGTCACATGATGGTGGATTTCAGTCAGGAGAAAGAGATGCTGCAGGGCATCAAGTTCCTCCCAGGTTTGTTTTTGCCTGTTGCCGTGACAATACAGTAGCAATATGTAATATAATATTAGAGGTGGAAAGAACAGGTTCTGAACATAAAAATAGTCCTTGGTTGGTACTTTTACCCATACAATAAAGCAATTGAATACAGTTAATTATCTGGTTACAGTTAATTACCTTTCTGTCAAGTAAGTAATTGTTTTTACAAACAATGTCACTAAGCTAAAATATAAAGAATGTATTTCTTCTGGTCAGCTTGTTATTTATTTATTTATTTATTTATGATGCTTCCATTCTTCCCGACACCAGTTAGTACTGTTACAATGCTATCACTTGTGGGTTAGATCTATATTTTCTCAAGCAAAGTCTGTAGGAATGTGTACTTTCTGAACGTGTGCATGAAGGGTTCCAAACATCTTATTAGAGGGCAGCACCAGCACCTGCCCTGGACGCTCTGCCGCCCTAGGCAAAACATAAAAATGCCTTTTTGGGAATATTGAAAGTGTAAAATAAGCTTTAGCATCTGTCAATGTCCAAGCCTATTAGTTAAGCTAATTGTAAGATAATACACTTTATCTCCTCGCATTTCGCCATCTTACCGTTCTCTGTGAGTGCTAAAAGAAGTATTCCTACACTGCCCTGGCTCTGCAAATAGGAACATAGTGGCGAACACTGCTCACAACCACTAAGTCGCTTGTTATTGGCATCGCAAAACATTTAAATGTGAAGGGCTGCACTGCGGAGGGATATTGTTTTGATTCCAGCTTGGAGTTAGCAAGCGTTCTCGAGAATGGCTGACCCTGCCGTGTCTTTAACAAATTTGTTTTATTAAGGCTACAGCTTTATGCTGATCGGGGGACTCCAGCCAATTGTCAAAATGCTGCCTCAAATTATTGCCACACTAGGTGGCTGCCTAATCTTGCCTAATGGGTGGGCCGGCACTGGTCCCCACATATTCACTGGTTTTCCAGTTGGATAGCGCTGTGAGTGAGCCCTCGCAGACTCATAGGGTCATAGTGTTCGAGTGCGGACAGTGACTGTTGCTCCATCAAAAACAACTAAGATTTCAGCAACTGCCACTTAATCCTCCCAACGCTTCCAAAGTCAGACGTGTAGTCAAGCTTGGAAGCTGTGTGTTATGCAATGTACACACCACTGCTGTAGCGGTGTTTCTGACAAGTTTCCTGTGTCCCCTCCCTATCAACCTTCAGTCCCGGCCACCCCAGAGATCCAGACATCCGAGTGCCAGGTGTGTGACAACACGGTGACTGTCTTGTGGACCTTGCCGGAACCCGACACCAAGATAGACCACTACATCCTGGAGTATCGACGCACCAATCACGAGGGGCCGCCGCGCATCCGGGAGGACTACCCCTGGATGGTGGTGGAAGGCATACGAGAGACGGAGCACACGCTTACCGGTAAGCATGGGCAAGGTGGGGAGAGCTTGGAGAACAGAAGAGTCGTGAGTTGACTGCTTGGGCCTTCCTCCTAATCAGGGCTGCGCTTTGACACCCGCTACATGACGTTCAGAGTGAAGGCATGCAACAAGGCGGTGGCGGGAGACTTCTCTGAACCCGTAACCCTGGAGACGCACGGTGAGACCATCACGTATTGACCTGCTGACGCGTTTTCCCGGGTCAAAATGACTTGTTGATGTAATTCCTCTTGTTGTCTCCATTTCTGCCTGCAGCCTTTACGTTCAAACTGGACGCTGGTTCGTCTCACCAGAACCTAAAGATAGAGGACCTGACCGTGGAGTGGGACAGCAGTGGAGGAAAGATACAGGACATCCGCAAGGAAAAGAACAGAACCAACTCACCCATGCACTCCCCAGCCAGGTGAGAGATACAGAGAGAGGAGGGGGGGAGAGAGAGAGGGAGAGAGAGGAGGGGATGTACATGTTTATTATTGATCTTCTATCAGGACTGCCCTGATGTCACCAAAGAGAGCTCCCACGACCCGGGTTGGCAGAGACAGGTTCACAGCAGAGTCCTACACGGTGCTAGGTGAGCCTGCACACCAACACAACAATGCCGGGCATGTGAGCACTGAACATTACAAGTGAACACACATGCATCTCATCTGTGACACAATCAGAAGCGTATGTGTAACCTGTATAGGCAGATGTTGACTTATCAGCACCCATACATTGAATGCGTTCTCAGTAAACATGTAAGCACGCATCCCGTCACTGTGAAACCACAGCGGACACCCTGATTGATGCTGGCCAGCAGTACTGGGAGGTGCGATTCGACAAGGAGAGCAAAGCCTTTGCAGTGGGCTTGGCCTTGCGGAGCCTGGGTCGCTTTGACCAGCTGGGAAAGACCAGCGCCTCCTGGTGTATCCACCTGAACAACTGGCTACAGCAGAGCCTCACAGCCAAGCACAACAACAAGGCTCGAACCCTGGACTGCCCAATTCCAGATCGCATAGGCATCTACTGCAGCTATGAAGAAGGTGGGTTGAAACGAAGAGTAGACGGCTTAGTGTATATGCTGGTAAACAAACCACTGAAGGGTGGTGTAAGCAATGTCGTCTGCCACTCATATCCAGTCTTCCACTTTTTAAATGCAGGCACTCTCTCCTTCTACAATACCAAAACCAAGCAACTGATGCACACCTTTAAAACGAAGTTCCAGCAGCCAGTCATACCGGCCTTCATGGTGAGAAAGCTACTCTTTGTGTGTCTTTTTCTAACGCTGTGCCCTAACATGACCCTGTTGCTATTATATTAAATACAATACATACGTGTTATTTTCCTTCTGTCGCCCCCTTCAGGTGTGGAATGGTAGTTTCTCTGTTCAGACGGGCCTTCAGGTTCCCAGCACGGTGCAGAGTGGCCAGAGGAGAAACAGTGGGACCAGTAGTTCAAATGCCAGCCTCACCTAGACGCTTTAACAGTTGGCTGGACAGCAGCGCTGGCTGCTGAGCTCTACCTCTGCCCTGGCTGTGGTCGAGGCCATATCACGGAAGAGTTATGTCACTGGAATTGGGCAGGCCAGACTGTAATTCAGTGTGTATGTATCAACACAAACTGTTTTTAACAATGAGTTAGAAAACTATCCCCTCTTTGATAGAAACTCTTTTGATGAGTCTGGTTGTTGTAATCCCTGGGACACAGTAAGGGCAGTATGGCTTGTCATATGATCTCTATACATTTAAGTTAAAGCTCCGCGGCAACCAGAGCGGTCTAGCGCTGGCTGCCGCCTTTAATCACCTACCATGAGGCTGTGTGTAGGGCTGAGCCCTACCTCAAGCCATTCTGCTTCACTCCCGTGCCTTTCTTACAGGATATCTAAACAAACAGGCCACATACAGCGAGAGTATATCACTGTAAGAGATCTCTCTGTTTAAACAGTATAATGTGTCTGTGTTCATGTGCGTCCGTGTAGCTTGTTAGTCACATTCTGATTCTAATCCTCTCAGAAGCAACACATCTAATGTATGTAACCAAAATGCCTGCTTCTAGACACCGTGACTGTAGTATTAATCCTTACTGTAGTTCACTACTGAATCTGCTAGAGCACCTAGTGGATTATCAAGTCACACTTTATACAGTACATTATGGATACGCTATTCTGTTGCTAAGATCACGTGGTGTGACCCCCTGCCATTTCCTTTTAAAACCCAGTTTCATATTAAGTCAGCATTGCTTTTCAAGATAACAAATGTTTGTGCTCCATTTACTGAGGAGAGAAGCTGGCGGATGTGGTCTGTATAATACGACTATATACAGTGTATGTCCGAGGGGCTCCAGCAGATTGGTCAAAAACCAGTTCATCATGTTGGAGCCTTCTCAGTAAGCAGTATTATCCACATAACAAACCATAAACACAAACTCAAAACATGAAACTAGAATCAAGTTTATTTATACAGCCCTTAATCACATTCCAGTCTGTAAGGGCCCATATTCCACATGGAAACAAACAGCACCCCCTGCATCTTATATTAAATATATATGATTTAAAAAAACAATAATTTAATGGCAGTTCATGGCCCATATATGTAACTACGGTTACATACAATATATTAACCATATTTGACATGTACCTAGAAAATAACAAAAAGGAAGTGCTGAATGCTGTTATACAGCGAGGTCCCCATGTGACCCCCAAATGTTGAGCTGCTATGATACATACATCAGTATACACCAATAGTCTTCCTCTCTGTGTCCATTCTCTCAATGTGTCCTGCAATGCCTAAAGGACACTTTGGTCTGAGCACGCCTGCCTGTATCCGTATTACATTTGATGGTAAATACACACTTTTCCCCACTATGTACTAGTTACATTGAGGTACTGGTAATAAAGAGGTTGCAAATCCTTGTGGATTTCTGGTCTCCTGCGAGAGGACAAATAGAAATGTGCAGTATATATTAAAATGTGTTTTGTTAGTAAATGTTCACAAAACAGTATAAAGGATTATTATTGATGCTTCAATAATATACATTCATTCATTCTTTTTTACATTGGTTTTGCTGCCACACTAATCTCAAAGCACAAATATTAAAAGTTCAACTGCATTATTCAACTTGATTTTGACTGCTCTGGGAGTGATTAAAAGATTATTATTAATAAGATTAATATATTTTAATTTCAGTGTTTTGTTTGACCAAATTTGCATTCAAATGGGAAAGCCATTTTGCATGCTTATATTAACTCATTCTGTGCACATAAAGGCAGTAGCAAAAAAAAAAAAGAAGAATTTAATGAGAGAAACTTAACAGTACATACATAAATCACATGAACACAACTGAGTTAAAAAAAATACTGATGGGTATAGAATACACATAGATTGTATCGATCAGGTATTAGTAATAAACCAAGCCTTGTTCTCTCAATTGTGCAAAATATAAAAGAGAAACCAAATGTGACATGCTACATACAGCCGTATTTACAGCCTGTTAATTTGCCAGTGAGTTTCCAATGAAGACGGATTGATTGGGTGTTGATCTGTTGCAAGGCTGGCTAGCTGACAGTCAGAGCAGCGTCAGCTACATTAAACGAGGGGCAACAGAAGGTCAATCAATATTCGAGAGTTGAAACTGAAAGTTTACTCCGTGTATCTGGAGATTACAGAGCTGTGGTTACTGTGAGCTACGTAATCTGGGCCGTAGCTAGCAAAGAACAGCATTTGATCTCTTCCCTCTATCTCCAAGGGAGACTGCTCAATCCTCCACTGTGGTTGACCCGAGAAGATTCCGTCTCATTTGCAACTTCTGCTTGAGCTCGTCGGCTAAAAGGGAGGCAGGAGTATAACAAACCATCAAGTGTGAGGAACTTTACAAGGCAAATATATGAATAAAGCAAACACAACAACGTCATAGGATCATAACATATACACCAGTGCTCAAGGATTCTTTTCGCTGGGAGTTGAACCACCTGCACCAAGCTGCCGTGTCTTCAGAGAAGTGAATGCCTAATGATGCAGAAACATGCTAGCAAAGTGAACACTTACCCAGGGGATCAGATGAGACTTCAGGCAGTGTATGGGATCTCTGCCGCCCATCCAGAGTATTCGTAGACGAAGATGAGGAGCGCACCCGAGGAGGCGGCATTAGTGGCATCTTTGTAGTTTTACACTGCGTTTCTATCAAATACATACCGGCACTTTATTCTTTTAGCACTGTGCAGGCTATCTGATTGCAGCCATCCAGGTGGTTGATTGACAGAGAGAAATCAGCAGGTAAAATCATATGAGAGTCTAATGAATAAATAAAATAACTTAGCTCACCAGCTCCTGATGTAGTATTAATATAATCATCATTGGGCAGATAACTTGGTGGCAGGGCATTCACTAAAATTACAACAAATGACCTTAATATGGTTGGAATAAGGACTACAGATTGGGAAACAGCTAGATGGATGGATCATTCAACAACCAGCAGCCATTGTGCTTAATGTGAACATTTTCAGAGCAACACAAATACTCATCCTCAATAGGATATAAAATAACAAGCTCATTAACAGATCTCACTAACTCACTCTGCATTTGAAACTGCGTAGGAGGGCGCTTGCCTTTTGTCTTCTCACCTGTGACAACAAACAATAGCAAGGTACAGCAGTGAAAATATGAAGTCATACCTGTTTTGTTTTTAACAGAAGATAAAAGATAGCAGCGTAATGGACTGAAATATGTGTGAGGGGTGACTGGTGTGCTTACAACGCTGGTCGTTCAGGTACAGAAGCTCTTCGGTCTCAGACTCAGCGCCCTTGGGGAACGGCACCTGGAAAACTACAGAGACAAAATGACAATCTTTTTTCTTTTATCCTTGATAAAGATATGATTCAGTGAATGTCAACTTAACATAATGTACTCTTAGTTATACCATTGAATAATTGATGTAAAGAGAATACACCACATATAAAGTCCTGCCAGTGTGTGTAGCTTCATCATTATGGAGTATTTCTGTTTAGAAACACAGACCTTCCTTTATTTGTTTAGGTTTATAAGCAAATACCTGGCAAGGCCAGCCTGAAAGCCATATTTAGCTGATCAAACATTAGAGACAAACAGGTTTGGCAGACTACTGCAGGTCAAAATATATGTATGTGTGTATATAT
>JAODOY010014173.1:0-27338 GCA_025399855.1 Forbesichthys papilliferus | reverse complement strand
CTGGGATGAGGATTAGCACCGCTAAATCTGAGGCCATGGTTCTCAGCCGGAATCCGATGGAGTGCCTACTCCAGGTGGGGAATGGTCCTTACCCCAAGTGAAGGAGTTTAAGTACCTCAGGGTCTTGTTCGCGAGTGAGGGGACTATGGAGTGAGAGATTGGTTGGAGAATCAGAGCAGCGGGAGCGGTATTGCAATCGCTTTACCGCACCGTTGTGCTGAAGCTGCTGCTCCCGCAACCCGACTCTGGATAAGCGGATGAAGATGAATGGATGGATGGAAATAAATGCTCACCTTTTAGCCTTACTACAAATGAGAAATGTAAAATTACAGTCAAAAAAATAAACAAAACTAGTTATATCTTCTGTCTGTTAGTACCTATAATTTATGAAGGTTATATTTATGTCCGCCAGTAGGTGTCAGTAGCGTTCAGGTGTGACTGGCTCTGTGATCCCATGAATTAGACACAGCTAAGTTCCACAGAAGACCTTAGAGGAGGTAGCTGACATAATACATAATATTAAGCCTTTCTGTTACATTTGCTGTTAGATGAGAGAGTTAATAAAATTGTTTTGTGTGTGTGCGTGTGTGTGTGTGTGTGTGCGTGTGTGTGCGTGTGTGTGCGTGTGTGTGAGCGTATGCGACCTAGCACCTCAGGTGTGGTCTTTTTGAAGACATCTTTGCCCTGGATGATATCAGCCATGACTCTGTCTTTCAGCTGCTGGTACTCCTCTGTGGTCAGCTGAATGGACTCCAGCTTTGACCCACAACACCTACACACACCCCTAGACACACATACACACACACACACAGAATATACCGTATACTGTGTGTATATTATATGTACTGTATAGTGATTCTATTAAAACACTACAGTACGTATGTACGTACGTACATACATACATATATACAGACATACATATACACTATATTGCCAAAGGTTTTGTGACGACTGCCTTTACATGCACATGAAGGTTAATGACATCCCATTCTTAATCTGTAGGGTTTAATATGGACTTTGCCTACCCTTTGCAGCTATAACAGCTTCAACTCTTCTGGGAAGGCTGTCCATAAGGTTTAGGAGGATGGACTCGTCCATCGGATTGGCCTTCGAACACGTCTCCACTGCTTTAGAATCCAGTGGTGGCGTGCTGTACACCATTGCATCCGACGCTCTGCATTGCACTAGTCTAGTGTAAGGCTTATATGCAGCTGCTCTGCCATGGAAACCCATTCCTTGAAGCTCTCTACACACTGTTCATGAGCTAATCCGTTATAATATAATGCCTCAGCATGTGCCGACCCCACTCTGTGATATTATGCAGCCTACCACTTCGTGGCGGAGTTTCTGTTGTTCCCAATCACTTCCACTTTGTTATAATACCACTAACAGTTGACCGCGGAATATTTAGTAGTGAGGAAATTTCACGAATGGACTTATTGCACAGGTGGCAACCTATCACAGCATCATGCTTGAATCCAGTGAGCTCTTAAGAGCGACCCATTCTTTCAAAAGGTTTGTAGAAGCAGTCTGCATGCCTAGGTGCTTGATTTTATACACCTGTGGCCTTGAAGTGATTGAAACACCTGAATTCAATGATACGGAGGGGTGTCCCAATACTTTTAGCAATATAGTGTATATACAGACATGCTAATGCCATGACTATATATTAAGTGATATAATTACATGGGATTGACTGTTGTCCAACTTCCCCTCCATTTCTGCCCTGGAAGACTGAATAAAGAGAGAAACACACAGGTCAGACAGAGAGTGAACATTTATGTTATTGCCGTGTATAAAGCGTTCAGCAGCCTACCAGGCTGGTATAGTGTACCTACCTCTCAAACCAAGTTTTGATGGTGGTGGCCAGGCTCTGCTGGGGATACACCTGGTTGATTCTCATATAGGCCAGGACGCTCAGCAGCCTGTCATGGTATTCAGTCTGGGACATACCCTCTGCCTCCTCTATGTCCGTGTGTCTCTCCTCCTTGCTCTCTGACACTCCTCCGCTGAACAGCGTTTGCCAGGTCTCCTGGTGTGGGCTCAGTCCCTGTTCAATGACCTCGTCATAGAACGCCCAGGCCGTGGCTGGGTCTCTGTGAAGCACAGCCCCGTCGATGACGTCTCCGTAGTTGCGCGGAGACGGGGTAAACGCCTGTTTGGATGATAAGGACAGATAAGATGGATGCTATGGCTTCACTCTACAGCAACGGCTAGCAGCATTCAGTCTGTGAACCGGCCCACCAGTTCCGCTGCTGAAATTATACTGTCATGATGGCATGACATCACACACAGAGTCAATCTCTTTAGCGATTTCTTTTACAAAATAAAAGTGTGAGAACGTTTTTTGTTTTTTTTTGAAGCAATGCTTATTTCGAGAGCTTTTCATCTGAAATAAAAGTGTGTCCTGGGATTTGAACAGATTTAGCCCAATGCCAAACGTACCTGCCTGCTCATCAGGCACCCTTTGGCATCCCCACTACACTGAGCTTACAAGCTTACACATCACCAGGTAGTCACCTTCTTGAGATCCTGCAGGATGCTGATGCTCTCCCTCCACCTATGTGTCCTGCTGAAGCCCTTGATAAAGAGGGTGGAGGCTCCCGTGTCCAGTGCCGGGAAACATCCACGCATTATCTCGTAGACGTCGGAAACCTCTTCGCTGTGACCGCCGCTCACGCACAGCGTCAGGTAGCGTAGTAGCAGCTCATAGGACAGCGTCCCCGTTTCCGCGGCAACAAAAGTCAGAAGGGACCTGTGGGAAAAAAAATAGAATGAGTTATGGTACACAACTACAAACAACACAATGCGGTGCTAAAACAAACACATACTGTACATATGCACACACACAGAGAGTCACTGGTTCACGCAGTCACAACCTCTCTTACTTGGCGACATCCAGCTGTGCTCCTGAGTGCAATAGTGCTGCCATCACATGGACATCGTAGCGCTGTGGATTGTACGACGCCTCTTTGAGCTTTCTCCATTCAGCGGCAGAAAGAGGCTGGTCAGGAAGTTGATATTTTCTCTCTGAGAAAGATGGCAGCACATTTGTGTTCAATTCGTTTTTTTTTTTTAATATTCTTTACAAAGGCTGGAATTAATTTAGTTTGTAACATAACAGATTCAAGACATATAGGACCCCTATATGATTAACCTCAAGGGGTTTATTCTATTGAATAAAGTTGTACACAACCTCTAACTTTAATGAGGACATGCCCTTCCAGAGGGCATTTCATTACATTTTTCAGTTTCCATAAAGTTGCCTGTGTAAAAATGTGTAAGTATCTGTGTCTTCTCCGATCATAAAACAAAGCACGGCTACAAACGAATGTGTTACAAACCATTTAGAAAAGCAATTAGCAATTAAAGAATTTAACTTGCCTGCTCCTTGCCTTTGTCTGCTTTTAGGCAGCTCATCTCCTTGCTCCTCATCCAGAGAGACAAGGGCTGATTTCCTCTTCATCACCTCAGCCGTCCTCTTAGCCGTACCAGCTGCAAAAACTGACTTGGTGAAGGAAGGTTTATGCTGCACTGTTGAGCTGCCATATTTTCTGTCCTTTATAGCATGGCTCCACTCTTCTCCATTTCTGAATGGTTTTCCAAGGTCTGTGGAGGTTGTCCTTGGTTTAGCCGCCTGTCCATTGCTTTTTTGGTCTATCTGTTGTCTGTCTGAAAAAGGCTTAGCATCCGAGCCCTTAGTGCACAGTGTCCGTGCTATTGCAGGTAGTGTTACAGAATTTGATGCAGTATTCATAGTGAAAAAGACAGACGATCCTTGATAGCATTGATAGCAAGGATTCAGATATCTTCTGGTAATGCATATTAAGGTGGTACTCATGGTGTAGCAAATATATATGCCAGTTACCTTATAGCTAAATGGTAATTACAGTGCTGTTAAACTGCACATTCACAGTGTGCAGTACAAATGTGAATACAAAGTATCTATAGCCAACTACTGAACTAGCATTCTGTACAGTTTATTTTAAACAGAGACGGCTTTTCTTCCCAAAATCTTAATCGATACTAAATGTATATAATCCCTATAAATATGTTCGTTCTTAGATCCAACGCTCTCAACTTATTTAGCTTTATTCTCACACAACTTCTGGGAGCGCACTGAGCTAATGCACTGAGGAGGCATGCGTGTGTCAGACTAGGTCGCACACTGTGACATCATCACTGTTTGACACTAATGTTTGGGGCTACTGACTAGTATTGTATATCTGATAGTTTGAGGCTTTCAAATGACATAGTTACCTTTAGGAAAACGAATGTTTTCATCAGAGCAATCATGGCTAACGAAAAAACTTCTCTTTTGGCGGATATTTTAAAAAAGAGATTAGCAAACTCGAAAAAAGGTGATGACTTCCTACTCTACTCTAGCAGTTGAGGAGCTATTAGTTAGCTAATGTTGTTTGTTACTTATGTTAACGTTTATTAAGCAGGTTTTATATGCTAAATTTGATTCTGCACAGATGAGAGGAGCGAGGAAGAAAAAACTGCTGAGGAGACAGAGCTTTTCACCAAATACTATTCAGAATGGAAAGGAGGGGGCAACAAAGACAGCTCATATAAGCACATTCCACGCTTCTATTATAAGGTAACCTTAGTAGTATTTAGTCTTACGTTAACACTAACTTGTTATTATTGTGTGTCTGACTTTTAAATAACTGATGGCCATGATCAGGTTTGATTTTGATGCAGATGGTGTTTTGGTGGTGATGGTGGTGATAAAAACATTGTCTTGTAGTTGCCAGCTGAGGATGAGGTTTTGCTCCAGAAGTTGAGAGAGGAGTCCAGGGCTGTCTTTTTACAGAGGAAAAGCAGAGAGTTGCTGGATAATGAAGAACTACAGGTAACAGAACTGCACACTGATGTCGCTCATTACATTACTTTATTACTTTCACAATCACTACACTGACTCGTCCTTTATGAAAAATGACAACCTGTGTAGCCAGCTCATTTTAGAATTGAATCTTCTTTATTGGAACAATAATACATCTCAACAATTTGCCCAAGTGAAAACATTGCAGCCTCTCAAACCAAATAATTGTTGATGATGTTTGCTAGAAACAGCAAAATAATAAAGGCACTTCATCGTAAAATTGAAGTCTTTATTGTTCTTGTAACGCTGTAATGCACCATCACTTGGATTAGTAATTGTAATAGTATTAATGTTTTGTAAAAAGTTATTTGTTACACTACTAGTTACTGAAAAAAGTTATAATATTACAGTAACTAGTAACTAGTTACTGCTTAACACTGGCAGTGGCTTCACAACAAAACAACACACTACTACATATGCATACAACTGCAACATTTTAGATCTGCTTGGCCTTCTCTCTCATCTGCTTACTGTGTGTGTGTGTGTGTGTGTGTGTGTGTGTGTGTGTGTGTGTGTGTGTGTAGAACCTTTGGTTCCTGCTGGACAAGCATCAGGTACCTCCTGTAACTGGAGAAGAGGCCATGATTAACTATGAAGCCTTCCTGAAGGTTGCTGAGTTGGCTGGGCCCAAGTGCAAGTAAATATAAGAAACATATTTAAATGAATTGCCTGTCCAGTCAGATTTTTCATTTATTTGGATTATTCAACAATAAAACAACAACTCACTTAAACTTGTGATGATTGAAGATGACATGCAAATACTTTGCACCCTTATTTCCACCCCTAAATATTCCCCACTTCTCTCCGCTCTACAGAATCTTTTTTACAGCCAGAGTATATGGCAAGCTGCTCCACAATGACCCCTATGGCAGGATTTCTATAATGCAGTTCTTCAACTATGTCATGAGAAAAGGTCTGTTCTGTTTTCTTTTTTTTTATTTTCTAAAATGGTCCACTAGCTCCAAATGTCTTCTACCACTTTTAAAGTTTTGGCAAGGCACAAGTTGCTATTTTGAGAATGGATGCTTGTTTCTGTTTTAATATATGTGTGGTTACAGTGTATACAATCCATTTGAACAGATATAGTCTTTCATAACTGTCAGTGAATGTGTCCTCCTTCTGTATATTTGTCTGGTGCAGTGTGGCTGCACCAGACCAGAATAGGTCTCAGTCTGTACGACGTGGCAGGACAGGGTTACCTCAGAGAGTCGGTAGGTTTCTCCAGGAGTACATTACGTACTGTAACACATGCTGGAAAACAATTGGTTCCAGTCAACTTACTATATTTTCTCATAATGTATAACTAGATAGAATAGTATAGTGACATCACATCTTTATAATATGTCTGTAAAGAGTGACACACTTGTATAATACACTCTGCCCCAAGGATCTAGAGAACTACATTCTAGAGCTGATACCCACTCTACCCCAGCTGGATGGTCTGGAGAAGTCTTTCTATTCGTTCTATGTCTGCACTGCTGTCCGCAAGTTCTTCTTTTTCCTGGATCCACTCCGCACAGGTGAAACATCTTCAGTCAGTCAGCATCATGTCTGAAGTGTGCACTGCCATGGATTTACCGTGTGTGCGCGCATGTGTTTTTAGGGAAGATAAAGATCCAGGACATCTTGGCTTGCAGTTTTCTAGATGATCTACTTGAAGTATGTTATTTTGCATTAATACCCAGGAATCACTTTTGAAAAAATATATATTTAATTTGGGAATATTTGTTGATTTGTGGGTTTGCTTCATATTTAGTGTTTGAAGTTTTGTTTCCACAAATTCATATTGCACAACTGATGCAAGCTGTATTTCTCAACCTTTGTTTCTCTCCCTGTCTCTCTAGTTAAGAGATGAGGAGTTGTCTAAAGAGAGCCAAGAGTCAAACTGGTTTTCTGCTCCCTCAGCTCTTCGAGTCTATGGTAAGGTGTTTGTGTAGTGCGTACGTCTGTTTTTTATCTAATGAACATTGTAATACTATATAAATAGTAGTGTATTTAACATATCAAAAATGCAAAAGATGAATATCTAAATATATTCACATATATTTGTGTATATATCAAACCTTCTTTTGCCTGGTCGTCCAAAAAATAAAAAATAAAGTAATTAGGAATTAGCCTAACCTTGTATAAACATCACTAGGTAACCAAGTTCCTTCTCTGTTTACATCTGGCTAGACGGACTGTGCTGAACCAATAGAGAGACTTCCTATTTGTTTCTATGTGTTCTCTATTCAGGCCAGTATCTGAACCTGGACAAAGACCATAATGGCATGCTGAGTAAAGAGGAACTCTCTCGCTATGGCACAGGCACTCTTACTTCCGTCTTCCTGGACAGAGTCTACCAAGAGTGTCTCACCTATGATGGAGAAATGGTTACACTACTGTTAATAATAACACAAAATAATGTGGGATATGTGTTTTGTTCAAAGCACGGGATTCTTGTCCATTGACGTCACAAGTGTCTTTCCCAGAGCTATAAACCATACATTGACTTTGTGTTTAAGAATGTTTGCATCTTGACGTGCTTTCATGGGCTTCTCCTGCTGTCTCTCTCAGGACTACAAGACCTATCTAGACTTTGTGTTGGCGCTGGAGAACAGGAAGGAGCCAGCAGCGCTGCAGTACATTTTTAAGCTGCTAGACATGGAGAACAAAGGATACCTCAATGTCTTCGCTCTCAACTACTTTTTCAGAGTATTTTCTCCAGTTTTACCTACTCATAAATATATACTGTAGATATGTTAGGCCATTCATCTTTAGTTCATTGTTAATTTTTCAGGCTATTCAGGAGCAGATGAAGATCCACAGCCAAGAACCTGTCTCTTTCCAAGATGTCAAGGTACACTTAAAGAAATGTATAATGCATTCATTGAGGGGAATGTCTTCAAAGAGCAGATCTCTGCACATCTGTCAGTCTTTTTAAATACTTCAATGAAATATATATCGGTCACTAATTTCTTTTTAGGATGAGATCTTTGATATGGTGAAGCCAAAAGACCCCTATAAGATCACCCTACAGGACCTGGTGAGCAGTTGCCAGGGTGACACGGTGACCAGCATCCTGATCGATCTCAATGGCTTCTGGACCTATGAGAATAGAGAGGTGTTGGTTGCCAATGACAGTGATGGCAGCAGCACTGGGGACCTTGATAACCCCTGAAGAATTGGTCTAGCTTTCAGAATAAATATTGTTGCACATTTGTTCCCACATTATTTAAAATAAATTGTACATTTATATTTCAATATTTGCTGTTTTTGTTAGTACTGACTTCAATTAAATATTTATTTTATTTGTATGCTCACATACAACCCAACACATCCCTGAAACTAAGGTATGCCTGAAACAAATTGACATACTTCAATTATTGAATGGACATTGTGGCAACCTGTAGGGCAGAGAAGGAAATCCATGGCCAGAATAGGTTTAACAGGTTTTATTTAAAGGCAGTAAATGCTTTATGATGCTGTTAGTCCGTTCCTGACAGTTTCTCCCAGACTGGCGACTAGACCTTGGGAGTATTCTGGAAAGTGTAGTCGCTGGGTCCGGGTGAACAGAATCAGCCTGTTCCAGCCAGGGAGCCCGACAACCTCTGTGTGTGTGTGTGTGTGTGTGTTGTAAGCGTCGGGTACACCCTGGCAGGCAGCCAGGCGGATGCGTGAGGCTTTGGCACACCAAAGCTAGTGTCACAACACAAGACCGGGATAGAGCAGAGGTTTCTGGCCGTTGCGCTTCCCTGGTCCCTGCCCACCTCCCAAACTAAGTAGCTGTGATTATTGTATAGACTAGGCTCAGGTATGCTGTCAATGAGCAGCGGCCTGTGACGTCATAGTATTATGACGCAACAGCGGTCGAGAGAATGGTAGAGAGAGAGACAGCAATATTGGCATATTGCAGTGCCATAGTTTCAAGTGAGATTCGATGTCCAAGTGGGTGAACAGGTTTTTGGCACTTGGGGGTTCGTTTGTCCCCACCCGGGAATCAAACTCGCTCTAGCCTACAAGGCAGGATAACCCCATGAGAGAGCCATCTCGCCAGAGCGTCTTTTGAGGTGTCGCGTGTCTGAGTGAACATATCACAGTGCTACACAGTGCTGGCCACACTGACTAGCGGATATGAAGAGTAGTCTATGCCTAATAGTTTAGCATTTTTTAATAATTAGTAATTAGTTGTGGGACTGCTGTAGTCAAATTGCCAGCATTGCCTAATTAGTAAAGGTACATTTTTACTTACATTTATATCTTCCTAATATTATCCAAAAAGTAGGCTAATCAGAAATTATTTATGTATTTACATATTTTGAAAATCATTACTCTTACAAAAAGGTTTCACATAAATTGCATCTCAACATTTTATTAGTGTTCAGAAAATGAGGTTTCTATATTAGGATATCTAAAACTCCTTTCCTTTGATATAGGCCTATTTTGAATCTCCACCCAGGAGATTTTATTGTATTTGCATCAGCTTTTTAAACTTTGTAATTAACATGGAAGGACTGGTTAAACTGTGCCTGTTCATTCACATATTGTGTAGCACAATATATTTTGATATTAACCTATACAAATTCATATGATAACTTGCTGTTTATTTAAACTAACGGATATGTTAATATAGATTTCCCAGATTGCATTCATTACAGTAGAAATGAGTGTTATTTCAATTATATTAGAACTTTTTTATATTAATTATTCAGCCCTTAGTGTCTAGTGAAGCAGCGATAACAAGGACCTCTTAGTATATATGGAAGCTGTATAATATACAGTATATAGTATACACACACACTCATATAGGCTATAACATGAAAGTAAACTGGGTATTGGGTTCTAAATAAATAAACAGTTATAACAGCTAGAAAGACATTGAACAGAGTAGATTTGAGCTGGTATGGGGATATTAGTGCAAACTATTAACCAGTTCACCTCTGGTGATGGATGATGACATTATAAACTCTCATTTATCCTATTAAGAGAGAATTAAGATTTTTCAACCAATTTCCCAGTTATAAAAACTAAGTTAACGGTTGAAAATTAAGGCATTTTATACATGACAAGTATAATAATGGTTACATGTCATGTATGTCTCTTACATACAGAACTGCATGTCTCTTACATACATAACTGCATGTATGTATATATGAATGCATAGAAGAAAAAAAAATTAAATAGCCCTTTTCACAGTAAAAGTAAAATACAAAAATATGAATTTAAACTAAAGACAGTTTTTAAAAAAAAACAGGATGTTTTGTCAACCGGGAGTGCTACAGGTTGAAGAAGAACGCCGTGTTTATGTGTCTATGTTTCATGAGGGGAGGGGTGGGGGAACTCTGCTAGTATCTGGAGCAGAGAGTGGTGGCTCTGGGTCCAGTTCAAAGCTAACGTTGACAAAGGAGGCTCCAGATGGCTCCGGCTGCTCCACGGTAGCCGAAACAGGTGACACGCGGTTCTCCGATCCCTGCCTGTGCTGTTGCTGGAAGTGATGCTCTGCATGCTCCGACATGCGGTTCTCCTCTTCTTCTTCCTCCTCCTGCAGGAGGACACGGCATATGTTAGGGGTCCATGTCGGTCCATCAAGACAAACAAGCACAGATTATTTTCTTCTCTATAAAAGATCACGCTAAAGCCTTATTTGAAAACCCCTGACATCGTGTGCCCCGACTTTGAATAACCACAGTATTTGTACTTATGTATTTCCTACAGTACCTCTTGCTTCATGCGGTAGTACTCATCAATAGCATACTGGTATTTTGGTGTGGTGATGCCTAAAACAGCAGCCATTTTCTCTCCAAGGTAGTCACACACTACAGGACAGACACACACACACACACACACTGCGTCACAGCAGCAGAACAATGTATGTGTATACAGAAACAGTATTTCATATGCCAGCATGAATGCGTTCATATAAGGACAACAGCCTACCTGTAATAGTAGATGTAGCAACTCTCCACATTTGGAACCAGAAATATGGGCCCCATGTTAGCTTGGACTAAAACAAAATGAAGAAGATTAAAGAAATCAAACTACATATTTATTGACTGAAAGATATAAGGTAATACTACTTTTACTATACTGTTAACTATATTATTGACTGTCATAATAACATAATATTGAATATTTACAATTGCAAAAAGAAAAAAATCTCCCCATGATTATGCTGATAAAGTAACCCAATCACTCCAGCAAGCAGGGACATTGAGACGGTGTACTGGCTGGTAGCTACTAGGCCAGATTATGTTAAAAGTATTTTTTCATTAACTTGGCTTGGAACATCAGATGTTTGGCATCCAATTTAAAACCTAGAAGTCTCAGAAGTCCCTCTTCAGTAGTCTAAAGAGGGTTGTTTAATCATCAGTTACTTTATTAAATTCAGTCACTGAATTATTGACTAGTTTACCACGTCCACAGCCATGACGTCTTTTGTCAGAGACTCCTCCTCTTCCAGCTCCTCGTCAGTACTGTACTCCTCCATAGTTTCTCCGCTGGCAAAGTAGATCGTCTTCCGCGGTACTCTTGTTCTCCGCCTCCCATCATCTCCTACCTGCTCACCCATTTCCACAGTCTCAAATTCATTCTCCCTCCCTGGGTCCTGGAACGAACAATAGTGTGAAACAGTATAGTTTACATCACCTGCTGTCAATTACAGTATGAGTGAATTTAAAAATGAAAACATAATAATACAAAATATATTGTAGAAAAGTACATTAGTACTATTTGAGTAGACGTTATGTTGTCTGTCTAATGCCGGGTACGCACTACACGACTTTTTTGTCTTTCACGATTGTTACCATGTCAGATTAGACGAACATTGTGCAATAAATTCTTGACGTGTCCTGGCAGGGAGACTGGCCACACTACACGCATGACACTGACCGATCACAGTATGCTGTCATTCACAACCTGATCCTCTCCAACTGTTATGCCGGGTATCCACTACACGATTTCAGGACAATTTTGACCCAATTTGGTCGTGACAGAACGGACAGAACGTGGCTCGTCTGGAGAGACGACAGGCGTCGTTACTCTGTGTAGTGTGACATATTCTAAGATAGGCTACAAGCCCTCTGCGACGCCTCACGACGTCCTGACGAAAAGACTAGCATGTTAGAATTTTTTTTTATTTTCTCGCCTAGTTTGACATCCCCTACGAGGTGCTCCGACATATTCCTTCACGTTAACCAATAGGATGGATGCGTATGCTACTAAATAAAAGTTTACCAACTTTATAGTTTGGTACCGCTGCAGATTAGTCTATTGACAGCCAGGGCATGAGAGGATCTGCACCACTGCTTCAGAGCCAGTAGGGGTTGTAGCCAAATCTGTGGTCTGTCCTGTGACCATGGTCACAAACACGGACCACTGCCGTTGCCGGTCGATACCGCTAGGGGGCGCTGCAGCTAGTGGTCACATGAGTGGCAAGGACCAGTTGCCGTGGTCCCTGTGGTCATGCCCGTGGTCACTTATGAGTTTTAGTACTATGGCATGACTTCATGGTTGTTTGTTCAGCCATCGAAAATACGATGTTTTATAAATACTTTTAAGATTGACAAGCATAGTTTCATAAGCACAATATTTTTGTCATTAAGAGGTGGCGAGCTTAAGATAAATGCAGAATGTTTATGGGTTTGTGTATAACTACAAAACGACATTCCTTGTGTTAGATTATAGCTTTAGCTTTAGCTGTAGCTGGCTAAATAGCCTGTTCGGTTCTACTGCTCGGCGGTTCACTTCGTGTGTTTTTGTCTGTTTACATGAAAACTGTTAACAAGGACCACGGCACGGACCACGGAGATCACGTACGGTACGACACGGACCACTTGCTCATGGTGCTTGGTCCGTCGCGGTTCATGGTTCGGACCTGATAAGTCAAGCCAGGCAGAAATGATTAACGCCTTGGTAGAATTCTAAAGCATCCTAGACATTGGAACGGTACTTTGTCGAGATTTGATGACGTAGCATCTTTGAAATCCAGCCTCTAAGGATCCTTTCTTGACATTGAGAAAGACCCATTGTGCCGGAGTTTATATAAAAAATAACGAGATTACGTGATCAATTAATTCGGTGCCCTTTACCAGACACCAACGTGACTGATTAAATCTGATTCAAAGGTTTAATAACCTTTGGTGCGCATTCGTGGGTTTGGTGTGTATTGCGAGAGTTAGAATAGTTTGTCATGAACATGCTGCAAAGAGGGTATTTTGAAATGTGTGAACACTTTAATTGAATTAAAAGTATTACAATTATAATATACATTAATGTATTTAGGCTACTTCTGTTCCTTTCAAATCCAAAATCTTTATAGTTTTGTGTTATCCTTCTATGCAATGGAACAATTTTTTATTATTGTAGGCTAATTAATGTATTAATATATTCATCTTCATCCGTTTATCCGGAGTCTGGTCGCGACTGCGGATTCATTACCGTAATGTTTGCTTCAAGTTGCTAATTCATGTGTCGGTTGTGAAACAGCATACGACAAAACTGTACGGTACCAAAACTTTGACCAGCAGATGCCCTCATCGAGCACTGATTTGAAAAGCTTCGAGTAATGAACTAATTTCCGATACAATTGTCCCACCAACCAATCCACTGGTTCAGAAAAGCTTCACCTGCCCATCTCTAGCTAATGCTAACGTGTACAATACCGCACTTAGACGTGTTTTATTATATCAATCTGAAAATTATAGAAGGCTATGTAGCTGGCTGCTACATCAACGAAACGGAGCAGAAAGATTAAATATTTCTAACCTTTTCGGACTCCATATGTTGTCCAAGCGAAATGTTAACAGCTGAAAGAAACAAAGACAAATCCCCCATCTCAGTTCTGTCTACGGTCTTCAAGGAACATTTCCTATTTCTGGTCACGTGTCACACATGACAGTGACGTTAAAAGTACGTTTTAAATTAAAGTATATTTATTAATTACATGTATTAGTGTTGTTATTGTAAAATACCAGTTACATTGTTTTAATCCAATTAGATTGTTCTCTATAACATTTTTTAAATGAACGTAGTACAGTATGACATCTGTTCATTAAATAAACAAACTTGTTTTATACAATTTCCATAATGTAGCATATTTTAATATTTTGTAATGGTGTCAGATCAAATCATGTTAGGAATGTTAATGAGATAGATATGTCTATAAACAAGATCATTATCACGGTCAGAGAACTGCAAACCACAGAAATGCATTACCACACAGTCCACAGAAGACTTATCAAATGTATTTTCCAACTACCGATGCTGTTCTCATTATGCACATCCATTGTGTCTATACTAGTATTAAAATAACAGTGAACAATGCTGTTTGCTAAAACTACTACGGTACTGTAATCAAGGTGCGACCCAGATGCTGTCTGTTGTTGATTACGTCGTAGGGCGTTCCGAAATAAACCGTTTTAACGATCGGGTTCCATGTGAAGTTTCCTATGATAATATACCCTGTGCATTGCATAGGGAGCAGGGGATACAGCTTTCGATCAGAACACAGCCACAGTGTTGCTAATACCGGGTACTACGGTAATACGGTAAAACCCATTCGGTACCGATACAGTCTGGTTACACCTATCTTATAAATATTGAACGGAAGTTGTATAACAAACAAACAGGTTGCATGTAGGGATTTGCGCTTTATTTACGCTAGATGTCACTAGTTTTCCGCAGTTAGGTTGAATCTTGCCGCCTACGTTTCCCTATATCAATCGGAACCAGTGGGAGCAACCTGTCCTGTTTCGGTCTTGTCGACCCAGTGTTCCGAAAATGACTGCGAGGAAATCTGGTTCTCGGCTAGACACCGAGATTGAGCGATGCCGCTCAGATTGCCAATGGGACAAGATACCGGAGTTAGTCCGACAGCTCTCGGCCAAACTAATATCAAATGGTAAGACATATATGTATGATTTTATTATCCGTTTATTCAGTCGTGCGTGGCCCGATCTTGAATCAATG
Source organism: Forbesichthys papilliferus (assembly GCA_025399855.1). Taxonomy (NCBI): domain Eukaryota; kingdom Metazoa; phylum Chordata; class Actinopteri; order Percopsiformes; family Amblyopsidae; genus Forbesichthys; species Forbesichthys papilliferus. Next base: position 12,505 of record JAODOY010014173.1, on the reverse strand, counting down.
TCCGCGGTGTTTCCTGACCGTTTCAGCAGTTGAGCATTCGTCTTCCCACCAATAACCAGAAGCAATGTAGCTATAACACGTTAAAATAAGCAAATTCTACAATGGTTATTAATACTTTGTGTGTTATTTGGTTTCTGATTAATTGCATGTTATGATGTATACATCGTTCCTGACATTTGTTATTCAATTGGAATTGGTTCCTGTTTTGACTGTTAAGGCTCTAAGGCTGTAAGGCTCAAGTAGCTAGCATTTTGGCTAAGCTAAATGCTGTCAAATTCCGTTTATCCCCAGGTAGGGACCGGTCACGCCTGAACTCTTGTTTTTGAAACATTCTGACAAGCTACCGTACTGGTAGAGAAATCACCTTGCATTGCTTTTCCTTTCTACCTTCTCCGCCACCCACTTTTATACAATAACGTAGGCCTATAATAAATTGTCGTCCGTTCGTGTGTGTGTGTGTTTAAATGTACAGTTTGTATACACGGATAAGCAGATGAGGATGGGTACATTTAACATGTATGTTTGTATATTAACATGCATACCTGTGTATGTTTGTATATTAATATAGCAGGCACACACAAACGCGTCTATACCTTTTCCACTGTGTGCAGTGGAACCATGTCAAGGATGAAACCTAGCTTAAAAGACAAATCCCACTAGAAAAGTAGCCTATCTATTATTTATGGGAAGATTGAAGATTTCATAGAGTATGGTTAAATGGGACAGTGTCAGATTTTCATTTAGCACATGTTCTTTTAAGAAGAGTATACACATTGGACATAGAGACTTTGCAATAGCCAGTACTCTCAGGTATGCCAATATGCCTAAATGCAATGTTTCATGTATGTCAATTGAACCCTGCAGACACTGTATATTAGCTATAGTACTTTGGACAGTACTGTGTTCTTTCCACTACCCAAGTGAAGTATATTCACACACAGTGCACAATTATCAAGCCTGTCTGTCTGAACATCAAAGAGTTTATGCTGGCAAAGGTTAGACTGAACTATTATATTAATGTGTGTGCATGCGTAGATGACCTGGGGGAGCTGTTGTTGGCAGAGTGTAAGCTCCAGCTCTACCTGAAGGAGAACCCCATCAAACAGGGGGCCAGCCCCAGGGGAGCCCGGCCTACACTGGTGGAGGTCAGGAAGCATCTGACCGCTGCACTGGACAGAGGAAACCTCAAGGTAGGCATAGATGGATGGATGGATAGATGTACTAGAAATGTTAGGTATGGTAAAAAATAGTGAACCCTGTCTCATCTTCTCTTCTTATCACCCCCCTAAACACACACACACACACACACAGGCTGACTACCTCCAGGAGGCCAGTCTGATGATGGCTAAACTGTGCTACGTGGAAGGAGAATACAGCGACGCCCTAGGTAGACAATACACTGTTCCATGCCAACATCCATACTGTAGTCATGATGACATTTGAACATGTAACGGTCCATCCAGAGCCATGGAATGAGAGTTATGTCAAATGAAGTTAGAAATGTTCAACAGTCACATGGTTCATGGAGAGGCAAAACACATTCCAGGAAGTGATTGATGGGAAATTTTAGTCACTATAGATATATAACTTATTTTTTTGTTAATTAGTAGTCAATAAATGCACATATACATTTACAATATAATTTCTAAGGTACTTTTCGCATTTGTGGCTAATTTCCGGGAACTATTTCTACACGATCCGCCATTGCTGTGAAATTAAATCGGTCCATTGGAGTGAACAGAGATGAAACAAGTCTCTCTTTACATTGCTCTGGGTACGTCCATACTGTAGTCATGGTGACATTGGGCTATTTGTGCTTAGAATGTAGTACTTCTGATTGACAGGACACTACAGCAGAGTGAACCTGGATGAATTACAGCTGGCGGGTGCTCCTGTATATAGGCTGTCAATAATCGCAGAGGCCTATGCTACAAAAGGTATGTTGTGCTAAAAGCTTGCAGCACTGACTGATTGTCTAAACATGCCAGGTGTTGAGTTTGTTACAGTAGACACATCCATTATGCTTCAATAAATGTATTGCTACAGTAACACAGAATCATTTATGCAGTATTATGCAACCAAATACTTAATACTGGCGAGAGGGCTGAGTTGGAGCTTTTTATTCCACTCTTAAGCAAATGTATGTCTCAAATAGAATTAAGAAAACCTTCATATACGGTAATCACCTTGATTTAAAATATACTGGCCAAAATGAAGTTCATGCTGTGCCTGTCTTCTCTTTGAATGGCTGCAACAGTAGTAGAAGTGTGTTGCTAGGAAGCCTTAACTTAACTATACAGGAAATAAATAAACCAGTAACCTAATAAAGGAAAACCAATTTGTTTACCAGTGGCGTGGCCTAAATTCAGTATTATATACTGTACCGTGATACTGATTAGATACTGTGGAGCAGGTCATTTAGTGCTTGGGGAAATACATTTTCCTACCCATCCTGCAGTGTGCTTTTCATCCACAGAGTGGCAATGTAGGACTGCACGTTTTGCTCATATTGTTCTACAGATGATAGATATGTTGCCATTATACAACATATCTATAGACAATATTAGTTGTGAATTATTTATTTCACAAGATGTTGTTTTTTCAATGTTATTGAGATTGTTATTTGACATAACAGATATACACTATATACACTATATACATATATACACTATCATGTATTACTGATAAACTGGTAATGTGATTAATGTAAATGATTGATCACAGATGAAAATAGATCAGCATGGCAGTTGTTCATGCTATCGTTCTAGAATGAAAACACCGTGTTTATGGCTAACATTTTGACAGTCTCCATCTCTCACCATTTTATTTTCTGCCTCTTTCCCTGTTTAATGCCCAGGGTTGTGTCTAGAGAAGGTCCCGCCCACTTCTCCTTCCCTGTCTAATAAGAACACTTTGTCCCCGTCGTTGTCAAAGAAGATCTCATCGGCTCGTGATCAAGAAATCATCACCTGCTACGAGAAGTCTGGAGACATCGCTCTACTTTACTTGCAGGAGGTTGAGAAGGTGTGTGTTTGCATTCGCCTCCTTTTAGTCATCTGAGAATGTGCTTCCTGTCGCATCAGTCCGTGTTTGTGTTATCTAGGCTCTGTCAGCAGGGATTCAGAACCGCAGTCCGAAGCCGGGCCCAGCGGCTCAGGAGCAGGAGCTGGGCTACTTCCTAGAGACGGGCTTACAGAGAGCCCATGTCATCCACTTCAAAAACGGGTGAGATGGACTGAAGGGGAGGGTGGGGAATTGAGACCTGTGCTTTGAAAGAACATCGCCTTCAGAATTGTGTCGGAGAGCGATGAGGCAAGGTGTGAATCACAAGTAATCTAGAGCCCTCGCTGCTGAATCCATGCTGTGCTAGGAAGAAGAGGAGTGACCGAATAGTAGCCGAACATTACTTTGTGCTGTGGGAAATATGGCAAAACAGAGCCATATATTGGCTTTGGCATGGTGTATTATTATTATTATTATTATTATTATTATTAGCCTGTGTGGATTATTGAGCTATTCAACTTCGCCCTCCATGGCTGTTTCTCAATTACAAGAACGTTTCACAAGTCTGCAAGAACAGAAAAGAACCCATATTGAGAAAAAGCCCATGTTTTAGGTGTCTCCCTGCTCCAACACACCTGATTCAAATGATGGGTCGTTATCAGGCTTCTAACAACCCAGTCATTTGTATCAGGTGTGTTGGAGCAGGGGGACATCTAAAACATGCAGGGCTGTGGCCCTCCAGGACCGGAGGTGAATAACCATGCAATACACTATCAATCATAGCGTTTACTATATATCTACTCCCAAGATGCCAAGCAATAGGGGATGTGTGCATTTCGATACACTCGCTACTGCAATATCTTTTTTTTTATAAAACACATTTAGTACAGACTAAAGTGTGTTTGGGCTGTGTTAACCCTCTTTCCCCTGCATCTACCATACACATGCTACATAAAGTTCTCCATGGAAGAGGATGGAGATTATGTACCTGAGTGGATGCACACACTAGCGCTGTGGATAAAAGGTGTAGTAGCGAGTTAGTGTCTTCCTGCCGTAACACTGTTTTACTAGCTGCTCCCTCCAGACTACATATAGTAGTCCCAAGGATAACCAAAGCAGTTTCAGCAGTGGCGATTGCTCTGAGACTACAAGAGAAGCTCGGCTTCCCCTACAATTTAATACAAAAAATTAAAATACAATGAGTTGTTTACACGCTTACATGGCAGTCTGAGGGCTTTTTGCATGAGAAAATATATTTCAACGTACATATCTTTGCACAGTAGGTTTCCTTTATTGCGTTTTGTCCAACCTGGAAGCCAAGCTTCTCTAGTCGATGATTGACTTGATTTTGATGATGAGTGCTAGATGCAGTTAGACTGTTTCTGTTTTTCATATAGAGTACGTCTTTGTAAATAAGATATCTCAGTTTGTTTGGTAATTACTTTGTGTGGTTTGTGGTTAGAACTAGCAACATAATTTAGCTGCTTTTTATGCTACATGGCAGAAAATGCTAATGTTGTAGAACAGATCAGAATGGTAAATTGATTACTACAGGAAAGGCAAACAATTACAGACTATGGCAGACCAATGTCTACCATATAATTCAAAAGCAAAAACAGTTAATGTCAGCTGCTGTATGTTGTGTCTTTTTTTTCCCTTGTCTCTGAAATAACCAGCTACCACTGTCTTGCAGATATAGTACAGTAGATAAGCTTTGTAGACACCACCTCGTAGACTATGTATAGCCGATTAGCTGTGACAATGACATAAGACATTAAATATGCCATGTTTGTTATTCTTAACAAAATAAAAAATGTAAATACAGATACTGTTATATTCATGTCACTCATGGTTTAGGATTGGGGAGATTTACAAGTAAACATACATGTGCAATCCACACTGCTCAGAGTTTAAGGCTGTGTCTTCTTCCTGTTGTTCCATCATTTGGGACCTGCTTTGACTCACTTTTCACTTTCTTTGGTTGTTGTAGTAACTTGACACAGGGTGTCGGCCGATTCCGGGAGATTCTGCGGGCTGTGGAGACCAGGACCACACAGAATCTCCGTATGGTAAGGGAGGGGGCCTGTATATCCAAGCGAGGGTGGTAATGCAAAAATTATTAAGAATACAGTTTGTGGGTATTACATTACAGGACTAGTTTACCTAAAATGGAATCTTTGCAGTCATGCAAAATGAATAGCTCCACAGACAATGTGTATACAAAGTGATTTGGAAAATGATGGCAACATTCTCCCAAACAATTAGACTGAAATATTCCAAAACAAATGTATTTTGGTGTGTGTATGTGCGCGCAGACCATAGCCAGACAGCTAGCAGAGATCTTGCTCAGAGGGATGTGTGAACAAAGCTACTGGTCTCCTGTGGAAGACCCGCCCACCGTGTCCCCATTGGACGATCTCACGCGACAAGGACACACTCGCACCAAGAACTACAACCTGAGTCGACCACCAAGAGTGTATTCTGGGGAGAAGTATGTGTTTGTATTCCATTATCCGTGTTTATTTATAATGTCAATGAATCTGTCAAATACTGTATGTGCCAGAAAGGCAAATAAATGGAGCGTTCTACTGTATCAACTGTTTACTGGTATCTCTCTCTGTCTCTCTCGCAGTCTGTTTTGTCCACAGGAGAACACAGAAGAAGCATTGCTGCTGTTGCTCATCAGTGAGTCAATGGTGAGACACAAGCACAATGTGTCCTGAAGAATGTGTTTATCAACACCTGTGATTGTTGCATAGCAGGATCGCGCGTGTGTGTGTGTGTGTGTGTGTTGCAGGCTAACCGTGACGCTGTGCTGAGCAGGATTCCAGAGCATAACAACGACCGTATCATCAGCCTTCAGTCTGCGTCTGTAGTCTACGACCTCCTGACCATTGCTCTGGGGAGGAGAGGACAGTATGAGATGCTGTCAGAGGTGAATAGTGCACACACACACGCACACGAGCTGGTCTGCCCCTGCGCTCATGTGAACCATATTCAGGGGCAAATATGATTCTTCAATTCAAATAGTATTGGATCCCTTAGCAGATACTTTTAATTTAAAGGCATAGTAAGCAATTGTAAGCTAATACACTTGTCAAATTGACCAAATATCTTACGGTTTGTGCCAAAAATATAATCTGGTACTTCTACACAGTTCTGGCTGTACATAGGAACATACAGTGGTGCAGACAATACAAAACAACACCATCCCAGCCTTCACAATGCGCTCCAATGTGTGGGGCGGAGCTAATGAAGGGGCACCCTATGGCATTAAACGGAGAGGTGTTTTGATCGAGTGTCTGACAATACCTTTTCTAATGTGAGCACAGTTGCTAGTATTACAGCAGGTATTGGTTAGACAGCTTGCTCGTGGATGCTTACAGGCAGGTGGGCTGGGCCAAAGAACATTTGTGGACCGCTAGCCTATCTTGTTCCTTAAGTAGGCCACATCACAATGCTTCATATCTTTCTAGCCTGTACTTGAATAAATATTCATTAGTATAATGTGTTATTATGTTGACCCATACATGGTGTGGTTCTAATTACAAGAAGATCATTTATCAGATGATATCCATTAAACGACTTATCCCGTCTGTGTATTACCAGGTCTTTAGTTCCATGTGTGCATGCAGTGTATGTATTAACACTGCGTGTGATCTCGGCGTGTCTCCAGTGTCTGGAGAGAGCCATGAAGTTTGCCTTCGAGGAGTTCCACCTGTGGTACCAGCTGGCCCTGTCGCTGATGGCGGCCGGGAAGTCAGCGCGAGCCGTCAAGGTGCTGAAGGAGTGCATCCGCCTGAAGCCAGATGATCCTACCATCCCACTTCTGGCTGTCAAGCTGTGCATAGGACCCTTGCACTGGGTGGGAACACGTCATTGATCGTAATACACGCAAAGAGAGCAACAGACCTGACAATGTCCTGGTTGTCGGTGTGGTCCCCTGCCAATGACATTTGAATGCATTGACTGCTCCGTGAACCAGTGTTGGCCGATGTTAGGCAGCCTGCACCTGTGTGTGTCTTTTCCTGATGCCTGTTGTCTTCTGTGCAGCTGGATGAGGGGGAGTGCTTTGCCAAGATGGTGATAGACATGGGAGACAAGGCAGCGGAGTTCAGGACTAAAGGATACCTGGCCATAGGACTGGTCTATAGCCTCAAGGCGACTGACGGTAAGCCTGTGTGTGTGTGCTTATTGATCTCTAAGGCAAAATGATGTTGCCGTAGTAGACAATGGACAGTGGTTTACTGTTAGAAATTAGGAAGCGTTTGTAAGGTGTGGATTTCTATTTGACAAAAGAATGTTTGGGATGCTTATTTATTTAGAGGTTCTTTGGATATGCTTTTGATCCTGATCTATTGGTATGGGAAGGCACCAGGCTAGTGATTTACAATCCACTATGCCCCCTTGCACCATTTTGTCCTGTGCTGTTTCTGCAGCATCGTTGCGAGGCACACAAGAGGACTATCAGAGGAAAGCTCTGGGAGCCTTCCAGAGGTAGGTACCAAACACCGCCACCCAAATCACTGTCTTCCTGTCTTCACACCCACCTCATTTCACAGCTCTGACTGCGGGCTAGTCTACTGTGTGTATATAGGCTTGGTAAACACAATGAGCACGTGGCTCTTTGCTTCTGAAATGAGCTGCTCCTAGCCAACATGCGTTTTATTCAGCATATGTGAACTCTGTCTCTCCTTCTGTGTATTCATCCCCTGTAGAGCCCAGAGCCTTTCTCCTACTGACCATCTAGCAGCCTTCTACCTAGCCTTGCAGCTGGCTGTGTCCAGACAGGTAACACTGTTTAAGGTCTCATGTCCATTGGGGAAACTATAATAATTATGCTAACGAATAATAATAAAATGCCTGCTTTCATGTATGTATGTGTGTGTGTGTGTGTAGATCCCTGAAGCGCTAGGCTACGTCCGCCAGGCGTTGCAGCTCCAAGGCGATGACGTCCATTCCCTGCATCTGCTGGCCCTGCTGCTGTCCGCTCAGAAACACTATCACGATGGCCTCAACATCATCGACATGGCCCTGTCCGAGTACCCCGAGAACTTTAAGTAAGACGCATGCGGAAGCCCCGCTGTGCGCGCATGCGTTCACTTCTGCTTCACTACGCTGCGTTGGTTGCAGCAAACCTTCTAAATGTGTCTGGACACAATAATAATCCCACTTTGTAGTGCTCAAACCTTTAACTTAGTTCAGGATTAGAGCTCTTATGTGTGTGTTCTTCCCAGTCTACTGTATACAAAGGTGAAGTTGGAGACTCTCTGTAGAGGACCAGAAGAGGCTCTGCTGACCTGTAAACACATGCTGCAGATCTGGAAGAGCTTTTACAATCTTACCAACCCAAGGTACAAACACACACACGCACGCACACACACACACACACACACCTTCGCTTCGTTATTATGAAGCCAGGCTGGACATGACCACTGAAATATTGCCAATGTTCCAATCCAGTGCTTTGAAGCGTCGTCACTGCGTTTGTGTTTCAGTGACTCTGGGCGTGGCAGCAGCCTGCTGGACAGAGCCATTGCAGACAGACGACAGCTCAATGCCATGACCCTGCCTGACTTCAGTGACCCTGACACTGGTACTAGGCACGCACGCACGCACACACACGCACACACTATTAATTGTTCATGTAAGCAGCTGGAAAGGATTTCTGCTGCAGTATGGGACAGTACATTGTATACATAAACACTCTAAAACGTCTATTATACATTAAAGCATTTCTTCTGATTAATAATAATTGTTGTGGTTTCACCTCATGCAGGAGGAGAACCAATCTTTCATGAATTGATTGTGTTAATCCTTTCTGTATTTTTAAAATATATTTTGTTTTAAGCGTCAGGTTCCTCCTCCATCTCCTGCCCCTCCTCTCCTTTCTCCCTCCTGGCTCCTCTCTCTCCGGTCAGACCGTCTGCCTTCCCCCAGCCCCCCGCTCCTCCGCCACCTCCCCCTCCCGCCTCCAAGGCCTTTTGTGACCACGCCATTCGCCGGCAGCTCTCCTACAATAGTAATCCAGCCTGCGTGTTCTGCCCGCCAATAGCATGGTGTGGAGGGCAACTGCTAGGCCAATGGCTGTGTTCTTTTGTTTGCGTGTGGCTCAGGACTCGTCACAGGTAGATGAGACCTGTTAAACCATAGCGTGTCCAGCATGGCTCACAATGGATGCCACTAAAACGACTAATCCTGACATTGGTCCCTCTGAGAACATCTTATGTTGGACGTAAAATATGTTGGGGGGGGGGGGGGGGTGGGGGGTGAGTATGAACAAAGAAGGAATGTAAATAATGACTGCCGTTAATCATTCCTTCTGGGGGTTTGTATGATTTAGTAGCAGCACTTGAACCGCCCAGGGGGCCAAGTCAAGGTCTGTGACTGAAATATACACACAAACACACCCACACAGCTGGTGACGTGTGTGTGTGTGTGTGTGTGACTGGCGGCGGCCCTATTTTGCCCCCACACAAATCAGCTTTCTGTCCCCTAATTCCTCCTTCCCTAGCTCTGTTTTGTTTTCACACTACCTGTTCTCTATTTGGTTTTTAGTATTTAATTTTGGATGAGATATTTAGATATTTATTAACTTGTCCGAAACTAAAAATGACTTCTGTCTTCAGCTACATTTCATATTTTTTCTCTTTATCTCTTTGATTTTAATTACCATGTCTTGTTTTTCCCCATTTCCATCCTATCATTCCTCAAGGCGGCCCTCTGGACGCTAACGCTCTTGGTTTTCACAACATGTTTTCTGTTTGTAAGTAGCTGTTAAATGGGATCCTGAATACGTCCTTTTATCCATTGGTCTTTTAATCTGTGGAGCCTCTCTCCTCGGTTCTCTCCCTCCTGTGTGTGTGTGTTGTATTACTGAAATGTGGACATCGCTGCACCTAGCATGTGTTTACCCAGTTGGAGCATGAGGCGTGTTTGCAAGTAATATTTTTATAATGTGCTGAGAATTATTAAATATGGCCTTAGACTCCTGCATTTAGTTTATTGCAATCTGGCTAATGTAAGTCTTCCAAAGTGTTGTGTTTTCTATAACCACATGCTGGACCAAACGGCTGTGTCTACACACCTTACAAGAAATATCCATGGGTTCATTGTCTGATGCCCCCTTTCCCCCCCCCCCGCTTTAAATGTATGTTGTCATTGAATAGCCTAGTTAAAGCCTAGTTAATGAGAGGTTTGCCAAGCTGACTGTATTTGCTGACGGCTTGATCTAGCCTACTGGTTTAACAATCTTACACACGCTAGCCCATGTGTAGCTGTGTACGATAATATCCATCTATCTCACATGCACGCACCATTGGTTGTTTTCTTTTTCGATACATATGCTACTATTGTAGTATTGGGAAATTGAGGAAGGGAGATTTGAATAAAATAAAGCACTGGAGTGTTAATAGTTAATATTTAAATAAACTGTTTTCATCATGGGAACCCCCACCAGATGTCAATATATGGGTTGAGAGCGATTTGCTCTGTCAAATAGTAGTTTTGAGATCACTTAAATGATATATATGGTGGCTGTGTTTAAACCCAGACTCTTGACTGGGTTGTTTAGGGATTCAGCAAGTAGATGCCTTGCAGTTTATCTCTGAAAATCTATCTACTTTTCTTAGTGTACCTTCAGATAGATGAGTAGGTGATGTCTAGGTTAGATTAAAATCACTATATCTTATTGCTACCCCCTCCACTCCCTGATTAGGACATTAGAATATTACTGTACAATATCTACAAATAGCGTTATGTCAATCAGGTGTCATGGAAATTATTTAATTAGTGAGACTTACAGTCTCAAGGTGTGTTTAATGAAGGGTGGGATTCCCCCACGAAGAAGAGTTATTTTCAGCACGTGCATGAATACAGTGCAGGGAGCCACCTACACACTGACGTTGACTGTGCTTACACTTTACAGTGGCAGTATTGGTGCTCTTCAGCAAAACCAAGTGCCCTTCAAACTGCACTAGTCAACAATAATGGCGTGCATGCACCATTGTTCCCTACTATCTTTCACACTGCCTTATGTCTTACACATCAGTCTATCTCACTAAACTCACACAAGCACATTGATAGTCAAACACGTGCTGATTGCTGAGATGGAGGGGAGATGTATTTGAGGTTCAGATTAAGCCATAGGAGAGTAGGATAATAAAATGTCCCCGAAAGCAGGAAATGAAAGCCTGCTTTTATTATCGCTTTGATGTGGTGTGAACTACTTGTATGTCAAGGCCTTGCATCCTCACCAACAGGGGGCTTTAACACACTTGCATAATTAAAACAAAACGTGCACATGCTGTATATACCACAAAGATACGTTGCTCTTCCATGTGATACACTCAGAACTCCTGCGCATAATACACCCAAGTGCATAAAAGCAGAGACACTATGGTCAGCTGCCATTTTGTATTGTTTGTCCAATTTAGATACAGGCCATCCATGTAGACACATTCATTATTGTAGCTCTAATCAGACAGGTGTGACTGGTAGTTTTGTCTCTATAGCTTCACCTCAGACAATCTGTGGTGTTTTTTGTTTTTTTGGTTTTTTTTAGAAGAGAAAAAACACAATCCATAGGCAAGCCGGCGCCCCCGGGGCGGGCACCCCCCCCCCCCCTTCCCCATAAGAGAGCAGGCCCGGAAGGGCGGGGACAGAGCGGCCCCAGGCCCGCAGCCCCACCCACACCCAGGAGGCAAGACCCCCCCCCCAGCCTAGACCAGAAGCACGTCGCCCCCATCCCCCCCACGACCTCCCCCACCCAGCAGAGAAGCCACACCCCAACACACTCCCGCCATCCCCCAAAGAAAATAGACCGCAGCCACCCCATGACAGCAGCTCTAGCCCAGATGCACACAGCCCCCAGAACCCACCTACCGGCCGCACGGGACCCCGAGCAGCGAGGTCACAAATACCCAACTCCATAAAGTGATAGAGTTGAGCAAGGGGGACCAGAGCGACTGGAATTTTGTCAATTGTTTATTTTTCAAAGCAGACAGTCTCTCCATGCTAATGTGGTCTATAAGGAGATTCCTATATTGGGTGATACTCAAATTCTTTTTGGCCTTCCAGTTCATGTGGATGGTTTTCTTTGCGATGCATAGGGCAGTTAGAAGCACGTGTGATGTGTCAACCTCTACAGTAATGTCACTTAGGTTCCCCAGCACGCAGAGTGATGGGGAAACTGGGACGGAGTAGTTTAGCCAAGTCGATAGGTCTTCTGCCAGAACTCTTGGACAAGTGTACATTGCCACACAGCATGCATGTATCTGTCCGATGTGTAAAGCTACTGCCCTGCATGCTCTAGATGGCTTATCCCTTTTTCATACCACAGTGGGAAATTTAGCGATTTCTTATTTTGCAGAATGTCAGGGTTGTTCCAGATTGGAGTAAGTCTGCATGGGATAGGTGAAGACCTCGATATTTTAAGACATTCCCACCAGGCTGCCAGGGAGGTGCTTATATTAATGCTTTTAAAACAGGTGTGACGTTTGAT